>VWPU01011193.1:0-104954 GCA_013398955.1 Callaeas wilsoni
CGCTGCCCCCCCACCCCCTGCCGCCCGACCCGGCCGGGCCCGGCCCGGGACGGCCCTTAGCAGAGGGGCGGCAGCCGGAGGTGGCGAGGGGGCCGCCCGCCGCCGCCGCCGCCGCATCCCTTGCCAGAGCCGTCAGGTCGGTGCCCGGGGAGCAGCTGGGTCTGCGCGTCCCGGCGGACACAATGGGCTTTATCTCGCAGGGTGGTCTTGGGCTTGCGATTCCCACTCCGAGTTTCGGATTCGTGTCACACGCCGGCGAGGCCCCGAGTTAATGGAAACTCTCTGTCTCTCTGCAGATGGCTTTCCGGATATCGCGATCCGCGCTGGGGATAACACCCGATGTGGCCATTCACGCGCTTTGATTTCTTTCTCTCCACGTAGTCCCTTGCGTTCCATTTCAGTGCGAGCGGGGAGGCTGACTGAGTGAAAGGCTGCTTTTGGGATCTTCTGTGGGATCTACACTGCCTGGTGTTGGAGGGTGGAAGCTTTGTGCTAGGGAGTCGTTCTTCCCATTCTTAAGGAGTGGAGGGAGCTTTCTCTTCAACAATGATGAAAACCGAAGGCAAGGGGGAAAGGACTTTAAGAAGTGCTTCTCCACACCGAAATGCTTACAAATCTGATTTCCATGCTATCAAATGCTCTTTTGATGGTGTAAACAATCCGGATAACGCTTCCAACAAAACAGGCTTGCATCAGAAGCTGAGCACCTCTTCCAATGGAGGGGGAAGTGACCCACACAGTCGAGGCAGAGCTGCCACTTATGGCAACAGAGTACACAAGATCAAAAATATGTTCCTGCAAATGGGAAGCTCTTCCTCCACAACCTCTTGTGAAAGCAGTCCACCTGCTGAGACCAAAATAATCAGCCGGGCCACAGCAGCGGAGTATGGATCTTCTCCAGGTAGTCCATCTTTTCTCATTGTCCAAAAAAATAACCTTCTTAATACAACTACCAGCCCCAGCGGCGGTCCTGTGGATTCATTGTCTGTGTCTTCTGCTGCTGACAAAGTCATCCGTAGCAGTGATGAGGCAGACTTGGACAAAGTTGCCCTGGCAGAAAAATTTTCAGAGACCAGGAAGCTCTTTGAGAGAAATATAAAACAGCGGAGCTCAGTGGACAGATATTCTCCCAGCAAGTGTGAAAGAAGTGAAGATAAGAGGAGACATGGTTCAGCTTCTGATTGCAGCAATGTGGTGGACCACTTCAGTTTTAATACAGAAGCAAGTCCTCCAATTGCACTGGAGAAAGCTGAAAATCAAAGTAATGAGGAGTTGAAGCAGCAACATGCTAATAGTGGTTCCAGGTCTTCCTTCCTGAATGCAGGGCCCATTTCTAGGAGGCTGGAAAGCTTTCTGGGTGATAGTGACACTGAAGAATCCAAAGAAATTTCCAAAAATGATAGTTCTCTAAATCAGGACCCTTTGAGAGGCCAGCAAAGTTTGAATTCATCTGCTGGTGTTGCTGAAGGATGTCCGGAGAAGGGTGCATTCCCCGAAGTGCCTGAGATCTGCAGAGATGAGCAGAGCAAGGCACTTGGAAAAGACAAAAGAGAGCAACTGGTACTTGAGAGAAGCCCGTGGAATATGGGCAGTGTGCCTGCTCAGGAGGCTCAGCAGACATCAGATAGTGTTTGCTCCTGGGTTTCTCCCACAGAGGGGACTTGCACAGGACTGGTTGCACAAGATGAAACCTCAGGGCATGAAAAAGAAGGTTTGGAGAAAGATCACGTTGATCAAGAGAATCAGAAGCTCTTATGTCACGTACAGGAAGGGAAGAGAAGCGACTATGCCTTGGAAGTGGTAGAAGAGTTTACGGATGGCAGCAAGACCATTTGGGAAGAAGAAAGAGATGGGATGTCTGTAAGAGATGGTCCAGTTACACAAGTACAGGATGTTCTAGAGCAGGAAGAGGATACAGAAGAAGAGGAGCAAGCGTTGGAAAAGCAAAGTGAGGACTTCAGTGATTTTGGAATAGAGAATGCAGCTTTTGATGATGACAGGGGGACAGAGACAGAAAACCAAGAGCCTGAAGGCAAAGAAATTTTGGAGGGAGAGGAGGACTATATGTATGACAGTGAGTATGAGGAGTTTCCTGGACTTTCTGAAGAGGAAGATCCAGAGCCAGACCGAAAAGTCAAGTTCTCAACAGCTCCTATCAAAGTAAGTATGTTTGAGTGTTCTTTTTTAATAAATTATTTTGCAGTCAAAAGTATTCAGGAAATAAATTTGGGGTTTTGTTTTTGGTTTTTTTTTCAATCTAAAAACAATTTAAGAAGTGTAAGTTTACAGCTTTTATTCAACACTAAGTATGAGAGAAGTTACCGCTTCAGAAAATTTATTAATTAGTCACAAGTGATTTCTTAATTACAGCTGCTTCATAACATAGTGTAGTGAAGCACATGAGATTTTACTTGCTGGACTTTTTCAGAGGCATAAATCTTTTAGGAGTAGCTACAAACACCTGACCTTTAATACTTGCCTTCATTTGTTTAAAATTGAGGCATTGCATTAGGAAAGATTATTTTCGGTTTTCCTTTTGGCACAAAAGTTTTTTAAAAAACCCCAAACAAAACAACAACCCCCCAAGAGAAAACTTCCGTATTCAACTTCAGGCTTGTTTATTGAATTAACTATAAGAAAATATCAAATGACTGGTTCTCGTGTTTTAAGATTCTAGAATTCTCTCCAATAATAACAATATATATGCTGTTTGGTTCTAATACTGATTGGTGAGTAGGCCATAGGAGTGTTAACATGAGTATTTTGGAGTTAGGAAGTTGCAGAAGTAAAAGTTAGAGAGCAGACTGGATAATGAGGAGTAGTGTAAGTTATAGGTTTAACAAATTAAAAAGATTTATGTGTCCAATTTTCCCCCACCAAAAATACCCACAAAATACATCGTTCCACAGCTCAAACTATATTTACCCATAGTCTCTTGCAGACTTGAATTATACTAGTCTTTCTTAAAATATGGAAGGAGAATTGGGAGACACGGACAAGGATGGAATGGGAGACTGTCCAAGCTTTCCTCAGCATACTATCTCTTCTTCTGTCACATGAATGAAAGATATCATCTTTAATAAACAGCTTTTACACTTTGTTCGTAGAGAGTCAGGACTCACTTTTACTGATCAGAGGGATGTAAAAATTCTGTTGACTCTTGAACTTCCCACAGCAGAGAGCTGTAATTTCCCAGTTTGCTAAACACACACCAGTGCTGTAACCCAGAAGATGTTTTGATTGTGGCAAAAAAATTTGGCAAAATGTGAGTTCTGTTGCGTGTGGGTTTTTTTATAGTCTCTCCATAGACGGGCTGACTTTATATGGCTTTCTTCTAGCTGATGTTGCTTCGGTGGTGACCTGGAGCAGTGAAGGGGAGAGTGCTGCTATTGAAAACTGCATAATGAGTCTGGTGAGGGCTGGGAGAGAGCCGGAGGGGCATCAGTCTATTTCTACATGCATTTGTGCACTCGATATCTGAGCAAAGTGCCGCGCAGAGTCTGCTGTAAATGTGTTGAGTGACTTCCTGCTGCAGGCAGGGTTTTACTGATCATTGCTGATAGCCTACTGAAGCAGTAGCCGTTAACAGACTTTTGCCTTCTCTGCTATGTCTGTGCCAGACGTGTTTGAAAGCACTTAGTAGGAATCTCAGTGCCTACTGTGATGGAAGCTCTTGTGTAGACGAAACTCAGGTTTTGGTAAGGAGCACTGTTCAGTTATAGCTGCTTCTCTGAAAGCCACAGAAACCAACCTGTCTCAGATTATCATTTACACAACCGAGAGATGAACGGTTCGAAGCAACTGTGAGCACTTTCCTATGAAAAGTAACATAGTTCTTGCCATAATGCCGCACTTGGATTGGCAGAATAAACTGTATTTAATAGCAGTAGGATCATTGAGATACTTTTTAAGGCCCTTAAATTTAAGCTTGTGATACTTGCCTTCCTTTATCCCCTTTCAGTGAAACTTGACTGTATTTTTCCTACACTGGGTATAGGGATCTCTTTCTGCATGTCATTTTCAATACATTTTCTCCCTTTGTTCCTTTTGCCTAAGCAATGATTTCTGTTCCTGTGTCTGCCTTTTTGCTTCATATTTTCTATGATACTTAGTGGGAGTAAGTCCTGGTTATCCAGTTTTTGGGATTTGTACTCTGTGAAATAAAGAATTCCAACTTTTTTGTGCTTAACCAGAATTTTCTTTAGTTGTGTATTTTTACCATTCAATAACCTTTCAGAAAATCCCAGTTTTACCTCACAGAAGGAAATCTCTGTCTTTCTTCATAGATTTTGGTGCCTCTTAAATTGAAAGAGAAAAAAATTGAAGTAGCTAAAAGATTATTCCTGGTCCCCACCACAGCTTAGAGCAGTGTCATAGTGAGAAATATATCCTAGTAGCTTCTTTCTTCAGCTTCATTTAGACTGATAAGGTTGACTAAAATGTGAGTGCCATTTTCAGACATTCATAGCCACTAGAGAAGGTCTGTGATTCTCCTCCTCATAGATGCTCCTGAGAGAAGCCAGGCTGCCCTTGCGTTCTTGCTGTTTTAGTTCTGCACCTCTCTAGTGATTACAAAGAAACCATCTGTGTCTCTTGCAGTTACTGTTTAGCAGGTGTCTGGTGGAGTTGAAGAATTCAAAATGTTCAGAATGTATTGGGCAGGAAAAAGCACATTCTCAGGTATTCGGTGTGTTCTGCAGTGATGGAGCTTTGACCATTGTATTTGAAATACGCAAAAGGGAAGTTGGATATGTCTGTAGGTAGTGGATAGAACTTAAAGGCACCTTAAAAACAGCATTTATACTGCTGCAACAAAGAGGACTTGATTAATATTTCTGTTTCAAAGCTTCTAGTCAGTTGTAAAATTGGCAAGGCCTTTGAGTAAGAGAAGGAGACTGTGGAGCTCCCAGGGGGTGTATAAGGTAGCTAACACTGTTAGCACTGCATCTGACCCGTGATGGAGGTCCATAATTGTTGACATCTGTAGCAGGGTTGAGAATATAATTTGATCTGATAATCTCAGGAAAGATGGAACATAATTACACAAGTACTCTGTTATTTTGTGTTGCTCTGTGCCTGTGAAAGCAAGCACAGATGAGACTTTTAAAAAGAAATGTTTCAGTTCCATAGAAGCTGTTGATAAATGACATATGGAATTTCTTACTTGCCGTGGGTGACCAGACTCTAAGTCCTGCTGCTGTTTGATCTTTCCAGACCCTAAACAACATTTTATCTCAGTTCTTGTTTCTCCTGGAGTAGTTTAGACAGCGACACAGTACAGTTATTAGCAGAACTTCGCAGCCTGGGTTTCTGTTATGGTACGTGAACAATTTTTAGTCTCTTGCTGTCACATATGAAGCCAGTAAGGAATGTAAAGCACACATAGCAGTCCAAGGTATTTGCAAGGGAACTGAATTTGCTTTTGTCTTAAAGTTTTCTGAGTAAACTCTGTAAACAATCAGCATTACACACAATGCAAATAACATCAGGTAGTTCTGCTGTCACCCCTTTATATTTTATTTTGCCTTGGTAATGTAGACATTAACTTACTTGCTGTTATGGGATTACCTTGAAAGGCTTTAATTAACATAAATGTAATGACTGAGTGCTGTTTGACATATGTAATTTTGAAACTTTCTGTTTGGAAAACAAATGCTTGTTTTCAAATTGATTTCTTGAGATGTCTTCACCTCTGACTGTGTCAGACTTTGTCCTCAAAACCTTTAATAGCACAGTGACTAACTTCTGCAATGATTTATTATCCTTTGAAATTCCGTAGCTCAGGTAAGTAGTACAGCTGCTGCTGCTGTTCACTTCTGTTTGCTTAACAGTGTTAGCTAGTTTATGTTGCATGGGAGTGTCTATTCTCAGCTTTTTGTGAATAGTAATATATTTTAAGATGGTTTAGTCAAGAACACAGTTTAAAAAAGTAGACAGAACAAACCCCAAACCTTCATAAATGCGTTGCTTTTATATTTGTCACAGCTGGCCATAAATTTATTTCATAAGGAAGCTGAAAGCAGGTTCATAGTTTGTGTGTTGTCCCAACCAGTCAAGTTTCAGCTGCTTCTGTGAGAATATGGAAATCCTTCATAATATTGCCACTTGCCTTGCACATCACAATAAAGCTGTTTTATATATAGCTGGGCACAAATGGTGGTGGTGTTCAGCCTGCTTACTGTGGAAGTTAATGAACTCAACGAAGATAACCGTCAAATTAGATTTCCTGTGTGACAGCATACCTGCAAATGCTTTTAGGAGATGCACAAATTTTCTAGATCAGTGCGTAGCCTCTCAAATACTGTTTTAACACACCGTTGTAGCGTTGCCCTTCAGCTTTGTACATCCTCTGATTTTTGAACTGTTCACTTGTGTACTTACAATGTCGCACACAGAAAGGCATACAAAATACACTAACTGGTTGAAGATACCCAAATCCTGGAGTTTCTTTGGTAATTGGAGAACTGATGGCTGGTCAATTGTTGGTCAGCCACTGCTCAAGCACTTCAGTAAAATACTTGTGTGACATTAAAAAACAAGTATGTGGTGTGGGTGAGGGTTGATGAAGGAAAATAGGGATTTGATTTGAGAGTAGATTTAAACAGAATTGACTTATATGTGGGAATTCATCTTTTTTTTCTTGACACAAAGAATGTGTTTTTCCATTTTACCTTGTTTGGGATCTTTTCCAATGACAATTCACTTGTTTAAAATAATACATTTTAATTATTTTGAAGGTCTGTTTATTAACATTACAACATTTGTAACTTAACATCCAAACAACTTTTCCTCATATTTTCATCTCAATCTCTCCATGGTACTTTTTGGTGACTATTCACAAAAAATAGTCCTGTTTTGTTCTGCCTGCATCTGAGAGTACGGCATTCCTGCAACTTAACAGTATGAGATGTTAAAAACATGGATAATAACTAGAGGAAGAAAGTATATATTTTCACACACATGTGAAATTTCTTTTGTTGTTTTGGGGTTTGCTTTAAGAAAAGATAATCTTTAAACCCTTACTGAAAGTTCAGTTTTTGTATAAGTAAAATGTTTCTTAAGTTAAATGTTTATTAAGCCTAAATACATTTAATTCTGTGTATAGGTTTACCTGTGTTTCAGAGTTCTATGTCACATATTTCTGATGCCTTTATGGTCCTTGTTTTTTGATTTGATGATGGCTGTTCAGCTCTCTGGAAAGAAGCTCTTCCAACTCAAGCTGTCTTTGGCTTTTTTCTTTATTTTTTTCTTTTATCATATATCTTCTGGTTTGATTTTTAGGAAATGTTTGATATGTGAGTTTCACAGTAGTAGATTGATTTGGCATTCCAAGAGTCTTTGGATGAGAGTCCAGTGCCAGGACATGGGGCTGTAGAGAAGAAGTCTAAATTGGAATAGAAAAAGTAAAGAATTGCTTTTTATATCCTGGCTCACTGCTGGAGCTGCTTGACTCTTCACATTAATATCTCAGTGTATTTCTAACTGAATTATTCTGTAGCTGCAGTTAGAAAATACACCAGCTGACCTGTTTAATGTATTTGATTATGCTATAAAACTATAAAAAAATAAGGGAATGTTGAGGTTATGGAGATCAGGTGAGGTTATCACCTGCCTATCCTCACTCCCTTTTCAGTCCCCCCAGATTCTAACTTCTTAGCAATTTCACCCAGACTTGATAGAAAGGAGAGAGGGGTTTTGAAAGGTATTTTTAAAGTACTGATTGGTTTGTGGAAATTTAGCACTTGTATCAGAGTTGCGTATTCTTGCCTCACTGATGACAGGGCTGCGGCTTTAGTTTAAGTTACTTGTTCTTTTTGGCTTAATGTTAGCTGATCACTATGTATGCCCAGCCTGTGCTGTCTTTTGCTCTGAGAATAGCTGTGGGGAAGAGGAGGGAGAAAAGGAGGTGAATGTGAGGCACTTGAGGGTTTCATGGGAGATGGTCAGAAGAAACACTGAGGAGGTGGTGGAGGTCAACAAAGATAAGCGCATTTATAAGAGACAAGTTCCGTAGCTCAACAGTTAAAGCGCTGGAAGATTCAGTGTCTTTATGATGATGATTGCTGTTGTTAGCGTGTGAGAATCCATAACCTAGCCCCAGGTAAGGAGTGAACCGGCAGTAGCTGAAACTTTTTAGTAGTTTACCTTTGGAGAGATGTAAAAATAAATTATCCCCTTCCATATAATTCTAACAAAAACGAAGGTGAACACTAAGAAGGACATCAGTAAAAAGATACTTGCCTGTATTATCTGAGTACCTATTTTGTAATCTTGAGATCATGAGGCTCATGCAGTTTTTTACGGGGTTCTTACATTTTTATTTAGTAAGAAAGTATTAAGCAATATGGCAAATTCTTTATTTCTCAGACATTTTCTTTCATAACCCTTTGATGTGACTTGGCACAGTGAATTGACCCTTCTTTCTAGAAGTGTGGTATTGATCACTGCTAATGACAGTATTAATGCAGATTAGTTGATTGAGTTGACCTGGTACCCCCTGGTGGCAGGGTTATTTTGTTGTTTCTTCTTAAGGTCTTTAGAAAAACAGGTGGACTAATTTTGTGTTCACTGTCATTCTTTTGAAGTTCCCCATAGCGACTTGCTTGCTGTTTAGATTCGGTCAGGACAAGATTTTTGTTTTGGTGAATACTAAATAAATGCATGTCTATCTATGTGGATCACCAGGCGTAAACTGTTTGGTACCAAGACACCTGTGAAATTTACAGAGGTTCATAATTGAATCATTCTCTTTATATACAAAGCCTTTCAGGAGCTTTTGTGCCCCTTTTTATGTGGTATTTTGAGTAGTTTTTCCTCTTCTGGTCATATACTACTTGTTTTGAAGCCTTTCAGTCTCTTTGTCAGTCAGAGAGCCATGCCACCTCAACTCGAGTTGCTGGAGGAATACAGCCAGGTCATGGCAGGGCTCTTCTTCCACAGATGGAGATCATGGGTTGTCTCTGAACTTCTCTGAATATCTGAAATGAAATAAAATCAGTTCTCTGAATCTGAATGGATGCTTTTATTTGTCTTCAATATTTCTACCACGGAGATTTAAAAATTAAATACCTGAAAGTGAATGTTTCTCCTCAAGTAGGTAGCATAACCTGACTGAAATAGATACCATACAGTCTGTCTTATTCTTTAGCAGGCTACAGTGTTTTAGCTCCTGCAGTGAAAAACAGAACTAAAGAATAAATTTTACTGGTTTTGTTGAGAATTAAGGAGAGAATAATGAGACTGGTAAAAAAACTGGTTTATTTATGATTACATTGTCTATATGAAGTTTGTCTGTATTGTAGATCTGAAGCAAGATTGCACTTTTGTCTTTATGTAAACTGAGTTGGTCGGGGTTTTTGATTAAGTCAAACAGAGCTGCAAGATCAAGGACATAAGTGTGCGCAGCCTGCCTGTCCACCTGCTTAGTAACAGAAATTGCTACCTTGAGTATAGTGGTTTATAATATCAGCCTTTAACAGTGGCCAACCATTCTGAAAACTTTTTGAAGAAGAGTAAATGTGTGAGTATTTAAAAAATAAAATTAGGTAAGGTATTTCTCCTTGCTGCTTCTATGATTATATAGCATGAATTGAGTTAAATTGGATATAGGCAATTTTACTTAAAATATACCAAGTTGTGCTAATAAAATACTAACCACGTAGCTTTTGGAAGTAGAGGGAAGAATAGGATAGCAGTAGCGAGATGTCTACTTAAATGGAAGAGGGAGATTGGAAGAGTAAACTGTAACGTGTACATTATGCTTCAGTCCTATCTCAGTGCTGCTATTTCAAATGATTATTCATGGGCACTTCACTTTTTGCCAGGCATCACAAAGGCCTCAGTTTGGAAAGCTGAAACTGTTTGCTATTGGATAATTTTCCTTGAGCTTTAACTTGTGTTTTGAATGTTGGCTTTATGGAGTGCCAGTAAGCTGGCACGTTCAGAGCACTGTGTTTCAGAAGCAGGTGAACCAAGGGGTGTGGTCCTGGCTGGGTGTGCTCCAGGCAGGCGTCAGTAACACTTCGGGGCCTCTCTCAGATGTTCAGTGTTGCTTTAACTGCCTGTGCAGGTGTTGTGAGGCTTTCCAGCAAATACTGTGGGATTACATGAGAACTTTAAAGTGATGTTGATGTTGCTTCCATTCTAATTAGTTGGAAGCCCTTCTGGGCAGTTCCTGATTTCCTAATCTTACTGCATAATTACTTTTGTAATGTTCTGCTTTTCATTAGGCACAAACAAATCTATATGCTAGAAATGAATGTTGGAGAGGAGGTCCTTGGACTGTGTTTTATTACTCTGTAGCACTTTCATGCAAGCACATGGTAAATTAGTGTTTGCCCTCTAACTAATTCATATTCTTCTAAAACTAACATCATACTTAAGTAGACATTCTGTGCTGTGAAGAGTTTGAAGTATGTGAAGGTCATTGTTTTTCTGTGATAATGCTATTTTCTGTGTTAGCACTAAGATGATATAAGAAATTTTTCATTCCATAATAGTTACAGGAACTGAACAGTAGGATCTTTTAGACAGGCTGTGTTGGTGTTTTTTTGAGTGCTGGTCTTGAGGATGTCTAGCTTAACATCTTTATAGAAGATGCAAAACCAAGGTTTTCATTCAAAAAGTGATTAATTTTTCTGGTGTGAAGAATGTAGCTAGTTTTCTCTCCATATAAATATATATGCTGTTCAAGAACTAAGTATATTTGAAAATTTACCGTTATGTCTCTTAACAATTTAATTCAAATAATTCTTAAGAATTCAGCCCTATCAGAACTTTTTTTTGATTGAAATTGGTTATATCCATTCTGAAGGAAAAAGGTCTTAAGTGAAAAAAAAACCAAACTTTTTCAGATAGCATTTTGTTATTAATGTTAGGGTAACCTCCTGGATATATAACAAGCTATGGTAAAAGGCTTGTGAAATTCACATGGTTTCCACAGCAAAATTAATCTGGTTTCCCCTGTGTTGAGCCAATAACTTGTGTTTGCTAAAGTATATCTTTTAAAATACCAGTTGCAGTACTAATAATTTTACAATCTCTAGCTAGCAGTGGCTTCTGAATAGTAAGATTAGAATTTCTTTTGTCTGTAATGCATTTGATTCAGTGACTAAACCCTGCCAGACACAGTGCAGGGATGAACATGTTTAGCTTTCTCATCAGTCTTCTAAACTGTGAACTTATTTATTATCCACGTTTTAACTGTGTTTAAATGTTACTTTTGCTACTTGGCAAGAACAACTTGCTGACCAGTTCTGTATTTTCTATATTAATATCAACATTTTTACTCTTTCTCATAAAAGATGAACACAGTGTTATGATTCCATATGTATACAATAAAAAATTTGGTCTCCTACCCTTGACTTGTTAGTTATAGTTTTTGTAGTGTGCTTTTGCTTTTCTTTCTGTTGTTGCAGTGTTTGGCTTCTGGTTATAAATTTTGCTTTTCCTCTCTTCTTTGTAAATTGATGTTTTTCCTCAAAATTATTTTTCTGAAATTTGGAGAGGGCTATATTGTTCTTACTATTTTGAAATGGGACTATCTTCTTTTAATTGCAAGGTTATGGTTTTTAGAATATTACCCAAATGTTCTCATACACTTGTCATTTGTCACTTTAAGACAAAAGTACGAATTCTTTCTCTTAGTGGATTACTCAGAATTGATTTCAGATAGGCTTTTCTTAGAAAGCTAGTATGCATAGCTATTAGTAGTCTTCATTTGCGTAGATATGTTTATGCTATTATTTTATTAATAACAATTATAAACATGACTGGAATCTAAGGGACCACTAGTTTTAAATTCTATTATCCGCTCCCGGCAGATGAGCAATTCCTATGATCAATTTTATATAAAAATGAGAAAATTCCATGAGACTCCCAAGTACAATTCTGTTACTTTTAAGCTGGAAAAATAAGAAATCATTTTTAGAAGCTCCAGAGATATTTTCATGCTGGTGGCCCATGACTTGCAGCATACATAATGCTGTTGTTACGGTGCAACTTTGCTTCCCCACACTTGCAGCACTTTATAAATTGTTGTGCAAGGACCTAGTCATCCCTGTGGTAGTGTAATTCTTCGGTAGGTAGTAACTGTACTTGCATCATCATCTGCTCTGTTAGACCACTGAGTTGTAAAGAACTAAGAAAATACAGTTGTCACTGTCTCCAAAATGAACTACTGCCTTTCTCCACATTTTGCTCATTCAACCATTTGATAGTTAAGAGATCTTCTTAACATTTTAGTCATACTGTTAATACTAGATTATACGTATACGAATTGATACATTTTTTTCATGTCCCGGTATTAGATTTTTTCTCAGGGACTCAAATATTCTCACTAACAAGTTATCATTTGTCCACTCATGAACTTCCTTTTTATATTAGTTTAAAATTCATCTCATTATAAATTTGACTATGGTTTTGGAGATGCTGCTTTTTCTGTTGGAATGAAAAGTAAATAAACTAGACTGGTCTTGTTCCAAAGGGAGAATAATGCTTCATTAAATGCTTCTGCTGCATATCCTATTTAGTGATTTGAGGGCTGAGAAGGGTGATTAGTTTAAAGAACTTGGCAACCTTTTTTCTGATAGTGATAGAATAAGACCATTTAGATGGTTTTCTTTGTTTTGCAGATTTTTTCTGTAAAGTTCATGGAAGAGATACTGTAAGTGTGACCCTTGTTGTCTTTCTGTGTCCAGCTGTTGCCTACTGGTGTCTGTATGACAGTCACAAGGAGTTTATTAGGAAGGTTCTTTTATTGTGGGAGACGTAAGACTTCCGAGAGTGGATTTCTTCCTTTCCATTCAGCCAAGTGGACCTAATCTTGCTTTCTTACTGGACTGACTCTATGGTCATGCCACGTTTCTGGAGTAGATGTTTTGCAGGGTTTGGGAAAAGTTTGTGGAACTGATCTCCAGTTGTAGTCTGAAGGTGAAGCAGTAGGCTTCTCATGGGAAATACTGAATTATATTGGTTGCTTTTTGATAATCTGTTTCAATGACCATTTTTCTGTGTCTGAGGCTACTGCTCTGCAGAGCTAAAGCTATATTTTAGTGAATGTAAATTCACAAGGAAAATGTTAATTACAGTTAATGCTGTGGTATTTACATGATTGTAGTTACCTGCCTAGGTAGTCTTAGCAGAAAATAACGACAGTTGCAAAAATTTATTAAGCCAGTGTAAATGAGCTTCGTGTCAGTGCTGCATGTTCTTGATTAGGGAGATGGCTGCTGCAGCTGCAGTCCATGTTTTTTGTTTTACAATGATGTTGAATAAAACACTCAGTGCCTGCAAAACATTTAGCAGATAAACCTTATTTTTTAAGATAAATGGGGGTGTGATATTTTTCCTTTTTTTTCTAACTAATTAATTTAAATACAATTAATGAACATGCTGATATGTAAGATTAACCCTGTTACATATAGTTTATTCTTCCTTTCTAGATTTCTGTCTTAATTTGTGTTGTTTGTTTATCTTTTATTTTTAACAATTCAGAAACTCAGCTGGAGTGATTACTAAAAATAGTAATGTATGTAGCAAGGCATTTCCTTTTCCTGGGAAACTGCGTGATTCCCTTGCAAAATCAGAAAACTACATCTGTTTAAAACACTGCAATTGGCAGATGGTGTGGGGGGAGGGAAGAAGAGAGGAAGGATTTGGTGGAATGTAGTCCTAAAAAAAAGTCACACGATATCAAAGAGGAGCTGACTGATTTCTTTTAACTATTTGGTGCATTTGCAAGATAAAATCTGTTAAAGTAATTGTTTCGAAACTTTTAAAATGTTACATCTCTGCAAACTGGAAACTGTCTGACAGCAGCAGTATTTATTAATGATTGTTTAGAAAATGAGATCTCTGAAAATACCACTTTAATTTCCTTACTGGTTGTCTTTCAATTATGTGATGTTTGAAAGAAGGTAAGAAGACATTAAAATTTTTTTTCTGTTACATTTCTTAGGTTTTCAGTACTTACTCAAATGAAGACTATGATAGACGTAATGAAGAAGTTGACCCTGTGGCAGCCTCAGCTGAGTATGAACTTGAGAAAAGGGTGGAAAAAATGGAAGTGTTTCCTGTGGAAATTGAAAAAGGTGCAAATCAAACCTTGAACATTTGCAAGAAATACTATGGGAACAAAAGATAAAACCATTTTAAACTGTATATTCCATGAATTTAGGACTTGAATTTTTGAATGTGCATCTGGGGTTAGATTTGTGGCTAGTTCTGGTGAATTTAGTGAGTGTTAACTGGACAGGCCCCTGCTAAGTGCAGATTGTCATACTGAATTGAAGTTAGGAAGGCTACAGGGGAAAAAGGCTTAAAGTAGTATCTACATATAAAATATGTTCTATTTTTTTCTCTTTTTTAAGTGAATTTCTATTATCTTTTGTGTGGAAGGACTTGGAATGCTTTGAAACAACTCAGTACTGCTAATTGTTACATCATGTGTCATGCAGCTAATGTTAGATTTTTGAATCCCTTAGGTGACAGGGGTCTGGGCATCAGTATCATTGGAATGGGAGTTGGTGCTGATCAGGGACTGGAAAAACTAGGTATTTTTGTAAAAACGATAACAGATGGTGGAGCTGCTCAGAGGGATGGACGGTGAGTTTTTCATTGAATCGATTATGCTTTTTACAAATTTCCAACTGAGCCCAGTTGCTTTCATTAGGTATGCTGAGTACTGTGAATAAAAGTACAAAAGCTGCATGCAGGTGAGTGAATATTACATTCCTGCTTTATGTTAAATTTTTTAAAATGAGTTATTTACTACAGGACATTTTTGCTAAGTAACTGTAGATCTGCTTACAGCACATATGAGAAACATTCAAAATGAGCTCATGTGTAGAAGTACCACAGAATCATGTTGACACCCCAGAACACCAATCACTGTGTAAATAGTATAAAAAATACCAAGTCAAATACCATGTAAGTTTTAATTGGTGATTTGAATAGTAACAGAGGATGAGGAGACTATTTTTAAGCAATGAATTTCAATAAACTCAGAATTTGTCATTATAAATACTAGCGAGTTTTAAGTGATATTTGTCATGTCAAAAATGTTTCCAAAATACTATTGTTTTTCTGATAGCTAAGCATTTATTTATTTTGCAGAATTCAAGTAAATGATCAGATTGTTGAGGTTGATGGGATAAGTCTAGTGGGAGTTACTCAGTTCTTTGCAGCCACTGTACTAAAGAACACCAAAGGCACAGTGAGGTACGTATGTTTTCTCTGAACTAATAGTTTATTTTCGTTGTTTTTCATTCATGGAGGATACAAAACCATAGTATGAAAATTTTACAAAGATGTTGTGGAAGGCAACAGTGTAGCAAACTCATTTCTCAAGCATGTGTTAAGATTTTTTTGCTGCAAGATAATTTGGTTTTTTTCCCTGTAGGTTTCTGATTGGGAGAGAGAAGCCAGGGGCTGAGAGTGAAGTAGCCCGTCTCATTAGTGAGACCTTAGAGCAAGAGAGATGTCTGTACGAGCAGCACTATGTTCACGATGATACAGAGCAGGTAAAACATTGTTCATGCTCTGCTAATGGAATAAATGGGGGGTTTAATCACACTGAGGCAAAAAAAGTATAACTCAGGCAACTTGTTAAAAACAGGAAAATACACACTTCATACACTACTGTTATCGAGGCACGTGATTATCACTTTATCAGTAATCCAAAATATACTTTTAATTGTCAGGTGTATGTGATAGTTTTGTGTATGTCTTTCTTACCTCTCTTTTGTGGAACTTTGGTGAAGGTGTTTGCAAGTCATCTTTAACACTTACTATACGTATAAGAAATTATAAAGGAATAGTAACTAGTCAAGAAAAGTTTTGCAGCTGGTTGGATTCCTTGATTGTGTGCTTTGGTTATTGCTACTACCATGATGCAAAAGTATATGTGGATGTTATAGAATGTCATGATTTTCTCATTTTGTCAGGATGATGACTATGATGATGATGAGGAGGATACATATGAGTCACATTTACATGGAAAATCTGTAGAAGTTTTTGATCTTCCTGAAAATGAAGATATTAGTTTACTACTGGATATGGATTCAACACAGTCTCTTCTTAAATTTAAAGAGGTGTTGTAGCAGTTTCTTAAATATTCTTTGTGATGGCCTGGGGAACATTTGAACCTTGCAGGATTTGGATATAATCTCCTTCATGTTCCCTCTCATTGTTTCGGGTTTGTTTTTTCCCAGCGTCACCAATAAATATTATTTGTAAATGTCCATTGAAATGTAGATCTTCTGCAATTTTTTATATCCAGTTTCCCTATGCGTATTTATATTAAATGGTCTTTTGATTTAAATTAAATTTTAAAAGCCCTTGGAAATAGGTGGTAGAAGCCAGCCCCAACTCTGTCCTTGTTATTTCTGAGCATTGCATTAGATAGGTAGGAAGCTTCTCTTAGTTCTCCTGTGGCCCACTGGCCTTTGCATGCGTTTGCTGCCCAGTAGAATGGCTTTAGCTACAGAGAGCATGGAGGGGGCATGCACATATGCCTGTTCTGAGTGGTCTCAGGTGTTGTTGTGAGATGTTCTTCAGGAAAACAAGAAATACATATCTAATGTCTTGGTTTAGTCTCTGCAGTCTTCTGAGAAATCTGTGTACATAAAAGCACTTGGTTCTGTAGATAGGCATATTTTTGGCTTGGAGGGTATTTTTATGGTGTGTTTTTTGGAAGGAATGGATTTGTAAACCCAGCAGGGCATTCCAGACTCACAAGTTAACATCATTGGAAATAGCACGGTTCTCTTTTCCCAGGGTTTTTATAAAGGAGCATATTTGCTTTATTCAGGGCTGTGGGATTTAGTCAGGGACTTAAATGGTACAGCCTTTGGCATTTAGGAGTCCAGGCTTCTCTGGTAGATTTAAGTGCCTGTCATTTTCACTCGTGGAGGAGAAAAATAAACTACAAAGAAACTGTTTTGTGAGATGCTGTTTGTTGCTACATCAGCTTATTTTTGTGAAGGATTGGTATTTTGCAGATCTCCTAAGTTTGTTCTCTTGCTAACGTTGCTGATGTCATTGAGGAAGTAGAAATTGCAGGGTGCTGATCTCTAGAGAACATTTACAATTTTTCTAGGTTTGGAAGCATAGCAGCAGGCTGAAGCTTCTTAAGTGCTTTATTTCCTCAGGATACAATTATAATCTCATGTAGAATTGTTACTGTGCAGTTACTAACATAATCTAAATGAAGAACAGTCATGGATTCACCAGTTTAAATTTGTGCTTAGTGCAATGTGCCTTGACAAAAAAGAAAATCTTCGCAGGGTTACAGATGGAAAGCAAGATACAAGGAACAATTAATACTTGTTTAAAAAATCTTTATATTTGGCTTAAGTATAGTCTTTTTGATTTCTAATAATCCTATGAAAATTTGTGGTGTAAAAATACATGGCTTAATTTTAAAATAAAGGCAGCACATTTATTTTTAAGTGCTGATTGGAGAAATACTTAGTACTGTTAAGTTTTTACTTTATTCTGTGTACCAGTTGTCATCATAAGTGCATTGCTGCCTTTTCATTACCCTGGCACATTGAAACATTATTGTAATGTTTTCAGATTTCTTAATGTATAGACAACAATGGGAGATTTTTAGCGTGGTTCTGTACTGTGGAACTTTTTTGAGGTTTGAGTAATTTTAAAATTTTTTTAAATAAAAGCTCATGATTACTTTTCTTGTAACTGACAAATGATTACATTGACTTTTTGCCACTCTGACAATGGTTTGAGGGAAAAGGGAATCATGGACAAATGCTTAAAACCAGCATTTTCAAATGTAATTTTGTGTGTGCTCATACAGTTTTTTTTCATCTGTTCCAGCTACAATTAAAACATGCAGTAACGATAGCTGAAGTGAATCAACTGAAGGAGAAAGTAAGTTTTCAAAGAATATTATTATTATTGGTAGGGTTTTTTGTTGGGTGGTTTTTTTGGGGGGTTTTTCGTTTTGTTTTTATGGCTATTCATTTCACCAGGAATAGGCTGAATGCAGAAGGCAGCAATCCATTTATGCCTCAGGCACTCTCTACTCTATGTTATGCTAGACAGACATTTCTAAGCTGAAGAGCTATGCTCAAATTAAAAATAAAATAAATTTTTTTTAAAAAAGAAATACCCCAACCAAACAAAAAGACCCCAAAAGTCACATAAAACAATTTAAAAAGCCCACCCCCCAGGTCTCCACTTTAAAATGAACGCTTCAGTATTTCTACTTAGAGTAACTGAATAAAGTGGAGAACTGTATGAAACAGCTTGTAAACATATATGAGAACATTATCAGTGGATAGAACTTGTCTTATTTGAGAATAGATTTGGCCAGACAATGGTTTGTGGCTGTTTTTGTCTTACCAGAAAGTCATTTCTGTTACCCTCTTTCCCTTCTCAAATTTCTGACCTGGTCTGGCAGATAGTTTTTTCCAGTGTTTTTTTTGTTGTTGTTGTTTGCTTGTTTTTTGACAAGGATTGGTTCAATGCCTCTGCTTATTCTGAGAAAGGGTTTCTTGTTCTTTTTTGCTGCTTTTTCTACTGATGCAGATTCGTACATGGCCTTTTTCTGAAGATACTGTGTGTGAGGAAGCAGCTTCTTTTATTTCATTGCCCTTCTGCGTTGCCTTGCTCAGAAATGCATATCCTAGGGCAAGTCACAGCACGTTGCTGGGAACAGATAGCAAGTGAGGAGGGCATAGTGCTTCAGTTTGCAATAATTTTCAGCAGCAGTATCTACTGGGGGTATTTCATGCACTCTGCAATTGTTGAGGCAAAGCAGACAAAGCTACTTACGACAGTTCCCTTTTTGATTTCTGACAGTGCTCCTCCTCTTTGTAGTATTCTTGATTTGTGGCCTAACTAGATTGCAAAAAAGCTGTTAACAATGTTGATGTTAGTACAACTTACAACCCCGTTTTTAATTCAAGAATTTCTCGGTCCTTTCAACACCCTTGCTCCATTGACAGGTGATCTTAACTGCCTTCAAAAGCAGTGATTTATTTCCTCAGTGTAAGTGGCATCTCCAAAGAAGGAGGCATGGGCAAACTGAGCTGTTCACTCTTCCAAAGCCTGGAGGGTTTCACATGTTAACATTCCCATCTATAATGTCGCTGCTGTCAAGCTGAAGGGATGGCATCCCTTTCCTTTACTGAGGGAATATTTAGTGGTTTTGTACATTAGCTCAAGAAAAGGAAACCCTGTGCATGCCGTCGTTTATTAGGAATGTCATATAAAGTTACTAGGGAAGATCAGCTGATCATGTTATCTTTATTCAAAAAGCTGTTGGTGACAAAGTAGTAGGACAGGGAGCTTGTCTTACACAGGTTAAGATTCTTTATCTGCAGTTGCCTTTGAAGGTATTCAAAATAGGCCTCTCCAGAGATATTAAGATACAGTGTGATCTTGAACAATATAAGCTAATAGTAAAGGTCTTGGTCGCTTCATCTCTCTAGAAAGATGCAATACCAATGAGGAAGCTGTAAAAGACTCTTGGGTTTCAGTTCTAAACTTGCTTAGATTAGCAAGGGTTAGAAGAGTTGATGTGATTACTTTAAAAGTTGTGTCCTGTTTTAATATTACTGATAAGTATGTAATTATTATTAGCTGTTCTCTACTTAAACATGTATCAACAGCTGGTTTTTATTTCATCTTTTAGTTTAGATTAATTCCTTAAGTATTAATCTTTTCAGTTAAAAGTTGTTGAAGCAGAAAAAAACGAATGGAAATTTAATCGAGCCCAACTACAGCAAAACTTGGATGAAAGCAAAGAGAAAATTAAAAAGTTAGAGACCTACTGGTTAGAGGCACAAAATTTATGCAAAACAGTAAATGAGCGTCTTAAAGAGACTCAAGAACAATGTGATGCCCTTGAAAAGAAATACAACAAGGCCAAGAAATTGCTTAAAGACTACCAACAAAAGTAAGTACCCCAAAATACCAGGTCTCTGTTGATTGCTTGTATGTTTTGTACACCTTGGGGAAAGCTGTCAGCAATACCTGGGGGAATAGGATTTGCTTAACATACTTTCTTTTCATTTATTAGAGTTCAAGGAAGAGGTGGGCTATAAATGCTGAATTCTTCCATACCTTACATCACCAGCTCCTGGAAAGGTTCTCCAAAAATCCTGCTGCTGCTTTTGATTCATAGCTAAGGAGAAATTATTTACTATTTCAGTAACAACTTTTTAAAAACAACTTAGTTTAAAAGCTGTAATGCATCTGTACTTTTTGGAAGGACTACTTGAAATTTGACGTGAGGTGTTTGGGAATAGCTTTTGCTCTTTCTGAAAAACCCTCAAGTTTGATTGTCTTCAATGTTCCAGACAGAGTAGGAAAGGATATTAAATATCAAAGGATATTTAATAATAGCCAGATATGTGTGATTTAGTTTGAGTTAGGAGTTATATCTTGTAGGAGTAAAAGGAATTCTGAGAAAAATTGAAAGTTTGGGGGTATGTATTTAGCCCACTAAAATGGCAGCATGAAAACAGTATCTTTAATCTGTTAAAGAGTTTGGGTTTTTTAGTAGAAGTAATATTGTTTATTAGATACGCCTGTGGGGGACTCCAGCACTGCTGTTATGCAGTAGTGTCTAATTGTTCTATGATCTTTGCTCTTAGCCAAACAAGAGGTAATTGCAAAATATTTGTAGACGTCCTGATAATACAGAAGACAACTGTTGCTTTTGATAGTTGCTGTAAGAGTATAATACTCTTGCTCCCAATTTCTCCACTTGCTACTTACTTTTAAAGGGAGTTTATTTTGATCTTTTGCTCTGTAGTCCACATCCAGAAATGTTACTTTTCCCAGTACATTTTTGTGCTGTTTGGTGAGCTTTTTAAAGGTCTCCTTTCCCCTCTCCTCCTAAGCTTATCCGCATGGAAGTTCAAAAGTACGTGAAGATGACTGCTAACATGCTAGTTTCCATTCCCTCAGTGTTTAGCAAATTCCCATTACTCATTTGATTGTCCCTGAAGCTTTTGCATCTGTTTTAGATGTTTTATGCTTATTTTCTGGTTTTGTATGTTATTCCATATGGCACAGGCAAAAGCAGCTTTTATTTATGTTTCGTTCTTGTAGTCATTGTTTCTTTCTTGTAAAACCCAGCCATTGCAATTGCTCTAGGATGAACCAACTAGAAACTTGAAATGCAATGTATTTTCCTACAAAGAATTTTGCCAAAGCTTTTGGAAGGAAAATATACTGTGTGTGCATGTATCTTTGTGGAAGAGAGTAACATGTAATGTTTGGAGTCATGCATGTATTTCAGGCTTAAATGCATATGCAACTTGCCACTTTTAAAATGAGAGATGGTTGTAACTTTGCAGAAAAAGTGTGGCCACACATCCTTTTTCTGCCCAGAGTAAATTACGGTCATTTGTATTTTCTTTTGAAGACAGTAGAAGCATACAAACAAATATGTCATTTTATGACATTTTAAGATTAATGATTCAGTTGTACCTTACAGACTGATTTTTGTCACCATTCACTAATGGAATGCTTTTTAATAAATGCAGTTGTGCATATTTCTATTTAACATATTTTTCTACATTTCTGTACATTACTATTTCATAGACATGTATATATTTCTTTTGCCAGAGAAACAGAATTTATGAAGAAAGAAGAAGATCATTCAAAGCTGCTTGAAGAGAGAGACCAGAAATATGCAGAACAACTGAAAATATATCAGGAAAAAGTAAAGCAGTATTATATTTTGAAATAAACTTCTGCATCTTGGAGAGTTGTATCTCATTTCTGAATTTTAATTCTTGCAGATTTCAGAGCTTGAAAATAAATTGAAAGCATATGAGAAAATGCCTTATGTGTTTGAAGGTGGCAGTTTATTGGAAGATGGCTGTCAAAGTCCAGGCCAATCTAACGAACAATCAAATATAAAAGAAGACAATGAAAAGGAAACCAAATCAATAGAAGGAAGAATAAATTCTTTAGATATGCTGATTTCTGGTAAGTAGGTTTTAGTATTTTTTATTTGCACTTAAGGAAAATTAGGAGGAGTTATATATGTAGTGGCTTTTTTGTTGTTAAGAGAAGCGAAGTCTTTGCTGTTTCATACTGACTGGTGAATGTTTTATCTGAGTCAATGTGGATACTCGAGTTTAGGTTCCCCCAAGATTTTTAGTAGGTTTGTAATGTATTTCTTAAATGTTGTGGGAAAGAGGAGATGGGTGAAGAGACAACTATTTTAAGTGTTCTTCAGATTCTCTGTTAGTGAAACTGATAGTGGGACTAAAACACTGAGATATGTCAGTTAAAATCCCATTGATTTCAAGCTATAATTTACAGCAAACTTGCTATGATTTTTTTGTCTTGTAATTTTATGCCCAGAATGTTATGAAATATCAGACAGAGGTTCAAGTGAGAATTAAATTTTTAAAATATTTGGTAAATTCTTACTTTGCAAAGAGTTTCTATCCTGCAGAATAAAGCTAGGAAAGCACATTCGGGGCACAAATTTTCATCTGTTTGAGAACAGAATTCAGTTTTCAAGCCATAAGACAATTATATTCTGTTGGATTTATTACTTTTTGATTGATGAAGTTGGGTAAAAGTATATTTCAAATTAAATACAAATTGCTATTGCAATGTGTAAAATAGTGTAGTATAATATAAGAAGTATTTTCATATAGTAATGGTTAACAGGTAGAATAATTCTGACTTCTGAATATTTTTCTGGACAGTGGGTTGGTGAACTTGCCTGTCAGTTTTTGTTGGGGTTTTTGTTTACTTTTTTTAAAAGTACATATTTTTGCAGATTTTGATGCTTTTGTTGGAGATACTCCCAGATTAGACACCAGTGCCCACAAAGCAAAAGCTCAGCTTGCTTTGAAAGTAAAACGGCAGCCACCTTCGCGATCAAAGCTGAAAGAATCTCTTGGGGGTGGACAACAGACTGCAAATTTGCAGGTACTGACACTGGTAGATAATCACATGCTCTGGATTCTTAACATGTTGAGTTTTATCTGTATTTGCAATTGAAAGTGTTCTCCACGCTTCATTCAGCCTGTGCCAAAGCATCGTGTTTTTATGCTGCATCAAGTGAAAAAACCTTTTTGGGTTCATATCATATATGTGAACTCTTGGCATGTTTTTGTGGCACAGTTAATTTGAAGTTAGCAAAGAACTATGCGAGCTTGTTCTGTGCTGCTTCTGCTTACTGAAAGATTTTGATACAGTGATATGTTGTGAAATATACTAATTTATCTTGTTATTCCTTCATCTGGCACAAGTTAGTTACCAAATTTCTTCAAAAACTAAACATTTCTGAAATGCTTCATTATTCCATAAGTCATCATTTAAATTCACAAGAAGGGTACCAGTAAAATGTTCCCATGTTTCTGGAAAACAATTGAAGAATTGAGGTATAGATAGTCAATATATGAGAGAACCTGTCATAGAAGGAGAACACTGAACTAATTCAGTTAGACTGAAAACTGGCTGCCTTGAATTGGAATGGCCAAGGTGTACCAAAAAATTTCTGCTTTGGCTAGAAAAAGATTATTCGAGATGTGCAGAAATATCTGTACAGAGGTGGATAACAGCCTATAAAATCAGCTTCAAGTGATTCAGATGGTATCCACAAGTATGTAAGTTCAGAAAATTTCCTGAACTGAGGAAATTTACTTAGCACTTCCTTCCACCCTGGTAAAAGAACAGACAATAAATGAGTATATGTCATGTTTATCATAAAATGACTTTCAAATTTGTTGAAGGATGAGGATTCAGAAGACAGTGTTCTCAACAGAGACTCTTCCACTATGTACCTAACTAAGACCTTAGAAACAAGTGAAAAATTACCTCTTCCACGCCTGGATGACACAGATCGAAAGAGTGAAAAGCCTGAGAAAAGAGAAAGCACAGAAAGTCCTCTAGAGTCAAGTCCTTCTGCTTCCACACACTCTTCTCCAGTACACAAACCAAACAACGAAAATAGCACAACTACCACTCGTTCACCTCCTCCTGAAGGGATGACTCCAAATTCTCCTCAAGGGTATCTCAAGAATGTTAAGCAAAGAGAAGCAAAAGGGAAAGGGAAAGAAGCCAGGGGTAAGACTTTAAGGGTTTATTATTATTTTAATTCTTCCGGATTGAAGTTTTACAAATTTTAGATGTAATCAGTAAAGGTCCTGATACGATTTTGCAAAACACTAGCCTCATAAGTGGCAATGTATTGGAGACTAAGTTTGATGGATTTCCTGATTCCCAGAAAAATTCGTTGTTGGCTTTGTGCTTCCAGATGTTATCCAAGTGTTTAAACAAGATACAGATTCTGAGTATTGTGGGAATTACTGCCTTATTCATCATGCCCTCTTAGGATATTTGTCACTAGAAGAAGGTTAAAGGTATTATAATCAGCCTAGTCACTACTAATCATTATTTGATATAAATACTTGGTATTTTTCTTAGGAAAAATTGAATAAAGGATCTAATATAATCTTTTAAATGTTTGGTATTTTCTGTAATCAACTAGTACAGATGTATAAAGGCAGATGACTTGCTGTCTTTGCTGTACAGCTCAGACAAAACCATTCTTTTAATACCCTGAAACAGGATTTGTTTTATACTCTCCTTATTTTGTATGTTTCTGTAAAGTCTCAAAGAAAAATAGTCTAAAAAAAAAACCCACTTATTAAGACACGTACCAAATACATACGTGATTTTGCTTTCTTTTCTACAGTTTTTTTGTGATAGCAGAAGCATTGCAAACGATTTTTTTCTAAATTGGCCCCTGGAACTGCTAATTAATGCAGTACATCAAAGATGAGGATTAGTATTGAAAGCTTGCTCTTTGTGAGCAAAATGACACTAAATGCTGTTTCTGCTAGATTGTTGCTTTCTAACTGTGTTTAAATATCTACCTATTATTTTATTGAATTAATCCCTTCTATCCTTTCATCCATAAACCTTTTCATCCATTCATGTTTCAGTCTGTATTTTAACCTACTGTGCCATGTTTAAGAAATTACCTATTTTCTTAAAATACTGCCTCTGGAAATAGAGGTGGAAACAAACGTCAGTATTAAAAGTAATTCTTCTGGGTTTGTATTCAAGTTGACAGGAAAAATAACCAGTTTAACTGTAGTTATAATTTACTGGATGTTATATATTTAGAAAGAGTGGTTAACTAATTAGCTAAAGTTCTAAAGTTAATCGGAAACTACTCATTAGATATGCAAAAAAAAAGGGGAAAACTCTTGGCTATCCTGACTGTCGGGTGTGTAAGCTTTGAGATAATCCTTCCTGAAATATATAATGGTTATTTGCTGATGGAGTGGTGGGGAGTTGACCTCAGTTTTGTGTACTAAACAGGATTTTTGGTTTTTATGGTCCTTGAAAGAGTCTGTGTATATCATGTCAGGAGTTGTTTCAAAGGTAGAGCTTAAAATCTACTTTGTCTTCCAAAAAGTGAACTGCATCTCTTTCACAGGTAGCTAAGTTAGGAAACAGCTGATTTGCAATACAAAATGTATTTCAATTATTTTTTAAAAATCTAGGAGCCTGAGAATTCAAAAGTAAGTACATTTAGGACTTGCAGTAATCTGTCACAATCCACTGAGAAGAGGTTGGTGGTGCTTGTCACTTAATTTCGCACAGTAATTAAAAAGTTGGTATTGAACATGCTTCTTTTGGCACAAAATTGGGTCCTAAGAGGTTGTATTCCAGTTTTGAAAAGAAGAGTCTTGGAGTAGCTTCAAAGTCCCAGTTGTTTCTTTGGAATAGTCGCAGTTCGTATGCCATTTCCAACAAACTCAGCTTGTCAGGAGCTGTCTGCTCTGCAGGTGCTGACCCTCGTGTTGGCTAGGCACACCTTCTGGAGCTGGCAGCTTGTGTACGTAGCCCATGTTCGCAGCAGTTGGCCTGGACTAGCTACTGAACCAAAAATAATACTAAAGGAGCAACTATAACTCTTCAAGAGTAATAAAGAAATATTAAATGCTATATTTGCTCAACTGTTGCTTTAAAAATTAATTTCTTTCATGCATCTTATACTCGTTATGTAGTTGTGTATTTTGAAGTTGACATTTTGCAAAAGAAAGAGGTACTTTTTTCTAAACCTATCATAAACTAACTTTCGTTTGGAATTCATTAGAGCAAAATACTGTGGTAAGTTACCTTTCTGTAGACAGTATAGAATTACTGTTTATCAAAAGCAATGTTTTTGAATAGTCGTCAGCAACTGTTGTGTTGCCATTTTTCAATGGCCTGGTACAGCCAGAATGATGGGAAGATGCCATAGAGAATAACTTGAGCTGATGGGGCTGTAGTATTTTCGGTTAGTGTCTGTGTGTGGGAATGGGAGTTTTAACACTGTCACCCAGGTCTTAGCATCTGAATTACAAGTATCATCATTAGTAGCTGAAAATCGTGAGTATTTTTACAACAACATTTTTCTTTTTCACCCCTCTATGGAAAACAGAAGAAAGGAAAAATGAAGACAGGACAGTAGAAACAAATGAAGGAATGCAACCAGGGAAGTCCAAAAGGAGATTTCCAGATTTTGGGTAAGATTTTACTTGTGTTCCTTTGGAAATAAGTGGTGTTCTGTGTTGTTTTTGAGAATATTATATTCTCTAAATAAAACAGTGTTGAGGAAATCCAGTAATGCTACTGCATAATACCATCAGTGGACAGAATCTTTATCATCTTGAATGTGTAATGTTGTGTTTGTGTTTCTACCACTATTTGATTTTATTTATCTATGCTTTTTTCCCCTCAAAGAATTTCTTGAAGGAGTTCTGGTTTTGTATGAGTACACCACTTTGCTATGAACAAAATTGCAAATCCATGCATAGCTGTATGTCAAAATCTTGTTGGTGTCTAGACTCTAATGTTATGTCCTGCTAGGGTTATAGTATAAAATAGACTCCTGTCTTGCCTTAAATCCTTCTACAGAAGAGGTGTCATTTCATGGGGTTTGGCTACAGGCACTGCCTTCTGAGCTGTTGCTTGAAGGCAGGCAGCAGTCATGAATTCATCTCTGAATTTCATGTAGAAGGTGAGATTGTCCACAGGGGTAAAACAGAAGTGCAAGCTGCATGTTATCTGGAAATCCAGTGTGGTAGCTGAGCTCTGGGGTTTTAAGAAAAGAGTTGCTACGTTTTGCGGTAAATCTTGCTCCTTCGGAGACAGGGGTAAAGCTTTGTTGAAGCCAGCTAACATGAAAGACTTAGACTGGTACTGCAGTAAATGCATCATAATATATAACATAAAAATCAACTGATTTCACACACTGATAATGTAGTTAGTGACTTTGCTCAGTCGCTGTGCATTGCGTGGGAGCATTAATGAAGCAGTAAAACCGTAGTGTTCCTCCTGGTTGTATCCCCTATATTCTAGGCTTCTTTAGGCATTTTCTGTATCTATTTTGGTTATCTGTGGCCTTTGAAAGGGTACTGGCATGGTTCTTAAATAGAATATGAATTCCAGAACTTTTTAAATTGCATGCATAATCTTCAAAATCATGCTTTGTGTAACAATATAAAAGTGGCTTGTTGTAACTGTTGAAGTCAATGTAAAAACTAACTTGCTGATTTTAAGAAATGTTGCACCAGGTAAATGTAATGCTTTATGGAATTTGTGTTTTTTCACTTCAGTGGGTTGCGGAAATCTGGGGGCAAGGGTAAGAAGCAAGAAAAAGAAAATCTGAGAGGTTCTCTGGATAGCAGGTAGTTCTTTTGTTAGTTTAATACATACATGCTGCATTCCTAAAATTTGTAACCTAAGAATTTCTTTAAAACTGTCATTAATGTTTGATCTTAAAGTTCATTCTTATCTAATAGTGGCAAAATTGTGACGATTTAATAATACAGAGATGAGCTTCTAATCTCACAAAAGAGTATAGAGGAGACAACATTAAAACTGTATTTTGCTTAGTAAGATGACTGTTGAGTAAATTATGTTAGCAATTACTTGAAATTGTTAAATTGTGTGAAATACTGCAAAAGTTCTTAAATTCATGTTGTTAAATAACTCATTATTTTGCATGGATATTTAAAGGCAAGTATCAGTTTTCATTTCAAGTATCAGCTGTGGTGTGAAACTGGTGAAAACAAGTGGTGTGTTTTGAGTTTGTTCTTGTTTTTAAGGGGGTGGTTGTGTATTTCAGGGATGGGGTGCAGTTTTTTGCTGTTGTTGTTTAAACAGAATTTAACCTGCTTATCTCAGAGGTTCCGGAGAACTTTTGGATGACTCTGGCAACAATCTATCTGCATCAGATTCAGATTCCCCTGTTCCTACTTGCATGCCTTTCTCTTGGTTTGGAGACAGCCACAAAGAGCCTCAGATTACTAGTAGCAGTCTGCACGTTACTCAGAGTGGGCAGGATGGTTGTGAGCACGGTCAAGAGAAGAACAGAAGCAAGGTAAAGATGACTAATTTGTGCTTGGAATACTTAAGTGTTGCATCTTGATAAAGTAAAAACATCACTGGCTAGTATGTGGAAGCCTAATGACTTAGTCCTTCAGCACATCACCTCTTATAAACATTGCTGCAGAATTACCAGCAGGAATTGTGTGAGTGTTCCTGTTCCCTCCTCTTCGGTTGAAGCATCGGTAGAGGCTATTCAGGCTGAAGTAGCATCTAAGGAAACATCACAGGACATGCTTTTTCACTGGTTGGTGATGCTAAAAGTAATGCTAGTTTCAGGAAAGCATAGTTTTAAAAGTCAGATCTGTTTCCCAGACTAGTTCATGGAGGAATTGTACGTAAGTAGAGGTCAGCTGTCCAAACAGTTGGCCCCCAGTTCTTGCCATACTGGGATGTAGGGTTGGAGTACCAGACAGGTGGAGGAAGATAGCATCCTAGTTTTCTCTAACAAATATAGTATTAAAAGCCAAGAAACACATCAATAGAACACTTTCTTCCAGGCTTATGAGTAACTAATAATCTAATAATTTAAAGCCTTTTAACCAGATCTTCATAGTGAGGCTACATCGTTCAGTCTATAATCATAGTTGCCATCTTTACAGTTTAAACTATTTGAAAGAAACAGCTTTAGAAACTAAAAGGTGTAATGTGTGTGCTGTCTGAATATTTGGTAAAACCTTTTTCAATGTAAGACTGTTCTAGCAATTTTACTAACTTCATTCTTTTTTCCTTTGGATTTTGTCAAATTGAAAATTACAGTTATTTGAGTAAGGTCATAAGGTGGGTTTATTCTTGAGTTTCACACTTTTTCTTCACTTTGGATGAAAATACCCTTTCATGTTTTGCTTTTTTTCTGTGTTATTAGAAAGAAACGAGTTGTATATCTGGAAGAGAAACTTGCCAGCTTGTAGTCCATGAAGTCACTGATATTTTGCAGAGATTGCAGATAACAAGTTTGCTTTCCATGTTTCCAGATGGTGGTGGCACTAAAATGCTGTTGTAATACCTTTTTTTAAAATACTTTGTTTCCCTAGTGTAAATCTACAGTCCCTGTGATAGTAGTAAATTGTCTGGATGTGTAGTTTTTAAAAATTACAGAAAGTGATTTTAGAACCATACAATCCTTATTATAACACAGGAACTTAATAAGAGTAGGAACTTTTTAATCTCTGAAGTAGAACAGAACTTTACAAAATACTGCCCAGTGTGCGTCAGTCTTGTGTATTTTCAGCTCCTGCATTGGTTGCTTCTGTTGAAGCATGCAGTGGCCAAAAGATGTTTCTGTAAATAACCCAAGGATTTGAAAGGTGTTTGCATATACTTCAATACAATTTTTGATTAAATAGGAGCGCATGGTTGGTCTCTTAATAGGCAGCTATTAAGCAAAGCTATCAAGAAGTGTTTTCTGTATAGATAAGCATTCAGTGGGTTTGTCTTTCAAAGTCATTGATTCAGAAGAACCCATTGGTCCCCTCTTCATTGCTCCTTTCTATCTGATTTGAATAATTTTTGTAAGCATAGTAAAAGTCCCACTGCTGCATTTCTAATAAAAGCACCCATAAAGTGCTTAAGCAGCTCTTAAAGTTTTCATATATATACCATATACACCTACTTTTTGGCAATCAAAAAGTTATAGATCTTACCAGATTGAATGCTCTCTTCCTTTCTACATTGTTCTGAAATAATAGTTAGTCTTTCTTCTTACTGGACTATACTTACCCAAGTTAATTACGACTTCAACCTTCCAGCTGGTTTCTTGCCTGCTGGTTTGGGGTTTTTTTGTTTCCTTATCATGCTCCAGTATGTAATTGCTGCTTGCTGCTCTTTCCCTTAGTGCCAGTTGCAAACCAGCAGCTGGAAGATTATGCAAGTCTCCAGCTATATTCCTGCTTTGTAAAATGGTAGAAAGCTGATCCCATTGAAGAACAGATTCTCATACAGTCATTAATCATAAAATAATAGTTTTCCTCTCCAAAGTCAGGCTGTTTTCACTTTGCAATGTTTGGGGTCTTTTGTAAACATGGTAATGTGACAGTGGCTGCTGCTTCAAATGAATTGTTGTAGATCTGAACTTATGGTTGATAATTACATTTGCACAGTAACAAGGCTTTGGCTTGTTTTGCTATGAAAAGACATTAAAACTGACAAAGAAATGTGCTTGACCAATCAGAAGTGAGTCTTGTTACTAAAACAATATAAAAGCAAGGGACAAAGTAATCTTCTCAGAATTCAAGGAAAGTATACTCCTTTTTGCATTTATCAATAAAGCAATATATTATAAATACAGCAATAGCATTTATTCCTTTCATGTGTGTAGTATCCCATATGATCATGTGACAGCATTTCTTAAATAGGAGGTAAAAGTAGAAAGCCTAAAATAAGAACTTTGACATGTAAAAAATCTCAGTGGAACTGAGTCTTTTGCATTGTGTATAATTTTTGTAGTTGTGTTTTAGCATTGATGATGTAAGGAATATAATTACGTTCCTTATTACCTGGTTTCTGGTTTTGCAAAATTTGCCTCTTAAAGTTACTGCACTTAAAAGGTTTTTATCTTCTTAAAATGGTTCTGAAGTTAGCTTTAAACTTAGTTTGACAAAGTAGTGAGTCAACTTCTTGATCCTTGTGAAAACAAGAAACACAGAAACTAAAATCCTGTGTGCTTGCAGACAGTCCTTAAATTAGTCCCTTGACATAAATCTGTCCCATTCTCTGATACAATACACACACATACATAGTGTTTATACTCACTGTTTTTCCAGAATACTACTTAGCTTCTCTAAGCCTGTGTGCAGGGTTTCATTTTCAATGCAAGGAAGAGCAATGTGGTATGAACTATCTCCTAGTACCTTAAATGACAGGAAGCGTACCTGTAAAACCTCTTCTGTCCAAATTCTGTGCTATTCAAGAGTCAAATCTTTGCAACTGGCTCTAAATGCTCAAAAGGAAATTACTCCTATAAACTGATAAGGAGCAGCGGGAGGAGTGCTCAGGTGCTTTACTTTTGGCTATGTTTTTTCTAAGGTTTTTTGCTTGAATATTATTGTGTCTTTTTAGTTTTGTTTGTCTGAATCGTTCTTGATTTTTCTTTGTAAAGGTAGAAAGAGTGAACTGAGGGTGGCTAGAAGAAAAGCTCCTAAACAGATTTTTAGTTTGGGTTGAAGTTAATTTTAGAACAGGTTGATGGAAAAAGTATTCTTTTGTTTCTAGTAATTTTTACATCTAAAAGACTGAAGAAGACCCTAAAATTCAATGTAATTAATAAAATAATCTACATGGTAAATAGAACACCATTTCTCAGTCAAGAAAAGTACTACACACAGGTAGCAGGAAGACTCAAGTTGTGGTTTGGGGGTTTTTTGTTTGTTGCCTTGTGGTGGTGATGGCTTTTTTCTTGACCTTTGGGGTGATGTTTTTAAGGCTGAAAATGTGTATCAATAATTTAGAGTGTAAGAGAGTGCACTTACTAAACAAAAGTAGAATAATCCAGAAAACTGAGAGTTCAGATTAAATTTAAATTAAACACAAATAAAAAGTTGAACACAAATACAGAAGTGCTAAATGAAGATAACTGCACAAAGGTAGTTCTCTTATATGAGCATAACTAACTGAAGAAAAATATCTTTAAGATCAGCTTAATTTAGGATCTCAGGTTATTTATGCACATAGGGATGTGGTATGGCATCCTTACAAAGTGTAATTAGTTGATTAGAGACTTAAAGAACATTAGAGAAAATACTGGTAAATAATTGCTTACTGTTTGTAGGCAGCAAAGAGTAGTGCTGAGACATAAATTTTAGAAAGGCAAAAGTAGGAGGCATGTTTTTGGCAGAATTATTTTTCACTCACTAAAGAAAAATATTTTTGAGGTCACGATCTGAGTTGGAAGTGGAGGGAATCAAATTAGAAAATATTCTGGGAAAAAAATACATTTATATTCTTTAGAAAGGTTTTTTTACCAAACATGCTGTGAAGTTTTCAGGTGTAGTATCAGGTCTTTTCAGTCTTCTTTTTGAGTCCCAGGCTGCTGAGGTACAACCCGCAGGAGGTAGTACAGGTACTGGCTGCTGGGTGAGATTCAGCCTGGGTCCTGCTGTGTTTGGATGCTAAGGCAGGTACACAGATCCAAAAGCTTTCTTTAAACACAGACAAGGTGTAGTAACTGAATGTAGACAGAAACGATGTGAAGATTTTACATTCTTTCAATATGATAGTCATGTGATAGCATATTAGTCATGTTTCTAACCTGAATTTTCCTTTGTTACTTTTCTGAGAAGATTAGTCTTCAACTAGATCAGGTTGCTCAGAGCTCTGTTCAACCTGAGACCCTGAATATTTCCAGGGATAGGGTGTCTATCACCTCTCTGGGCAACCTGTGCCAGTGTTTTACCACCTTCATTGAAGCTGTTAAATGAACTGCAATACAATACAATATCTTAAATCAAAATTTAATGTTTTGGGAAAGCTAGTCCTTGGGCAAGATTTGTATTTTCCATTAACAAACTGATTTAAACCCTATTTATTTTACTGTTGACTGCAGTGGTTTGACAGTGGGCAGCTGAGAAGTCTAAAGCTAGTTCTCGTTTTCACAACTTTTTAAGACAGGGGTGTTTCTGTGCCACGGAAGTCTTAATGACCATAAACAATTAGGACTGATTTTTATCTTGCCAACAGAATACCGCCTTCTGAAACACATTCATAGAGTTCATAGAGGTTTCAGTTTAATACAAATTCATCATTAATAAGTCCAACAAATGCACTTTAAATTGCTTCTCCCATAGTGTGATATGCCTGCTGAAAAAGTAACTGATGCATTTCTTTGTGTATTTTTAATACCATTTCAGGTTATGACCGATTCTCTGCAGAAGTTGCTCTTATTAGAGATATTGCTTTAAAATTGTTACTGTGTTTCTGAGTTCAGAAGTTTAACAAAAACAAGTCAGATGCTTGATGTAGTTAGTACATTTAATATGTGTTCTAAAGGTAACTGAGTCATACTACTTTTTCTTAACCAAAAATGGAAATTACTCGAATGTCACCTAATGACCTGCTTTTCCACGAAGTGAGTTAATAAAACATTATTTCCACTTGTTTGCAGAGTAGAATTGTCATAGATGATACATACCATAGCAAGCCAAGTTGTGAACTTTCAGGGTTAGTGACAGAACCAAATCTGTCAGGTCGTTCACACACTTTAACCTTCTCTTCAAATGAGGTGAGTTTCAAAGTGTGTGTATGTGTGTTGTTGATGTTGTTGTTCACACTACAGCATGTTTAATAGAAACAGATGTGTGTAATGTGAAACTAGATGGCTGTTCCATATTCGAATGTTGAAGAGCACTGTAAAGAAGCTGTTAATGAACTAAGGACATGCACTAGTGGATGACACATCAGCCTGTGTGTTCTGATCCTAGTTATATCATACAAATCAGAATGAACTCTCTGATCAAATTGCAGTTTTTAATTTTAAATATAACACCGTTGTGTTCCACTAATTTAAAGCAACTTCCTGGGTGAATGAAAACTGCAACATTTTTGACCTTGCCTTCATGTCTGTGCAGGTTTGTTTTACAATAAAATTTCATTTCAATTAAAACAAAAGAAAAAAGGAAAAAAGTCTGAATATGGTGGTTCTGATATATAGGTAGAAATTAGATACCTGAAAGTGTGTTCATTCCCCTGGAGAGCTAATTTCTTTGGTTACAGCTGAAACCTAAAGTCCACACTTCGGTAGCATTCTGAGATACTGTCTCATTTGGTGTTTGACTGATGGACATCTTTATAAATGAAATCCTTGAGTTTAGGAAAACTCTTTAAAAACTGAACATAGTCACCGTACGTAAATTGGAGGGCTTGCCATACTGGTGGTTCATGAATGTGATGGGATTTTTATTAGCTGTCTTAAGTCAGTCTTTAGTGAAAATCTTAAAATACCCCAGTAACATGCAGAGAGTCAGAGCAGTCTTAAAAACAATGTTATAAATTCACTAATACAAAAATCTGAGGTGTCAAAATCATTTAACTAGTTTACAGGTTGTAGTAGTGGATTAAGTTTTTGCAGATTTTTATTGGAGAGAACAGTCTTAGATCTAATGAAAACCAGAGGAACTCCAGTTAATAACCTAGCTTTGCACGTACTCCCTGCAGTTTTTTGAATGGAATGGTTCATGAATGGAATATGTGTTTCTAAAACTTTCAAGCAGTGTAAATTGGAAGACTTTATTAAAGGTATCTTCTTGAATATTGTTCTTTGATCAGTATTACAAACTTGCAGTAAACTTTGAGTTCTAAAACTCAAATGAAAGCTGTCTATTACTAATTGTCCATGTGTACAGTGATGATTTAAGCCTCTTTTTGTTATAGATGAGTTCCAGTGTTCTGTCTAGTTCATATGTTGCTTATTGTCCTGGTTTTGCATGACCAGTGAAAGCTGTTTGTACCTTTTCAGTAATTACATTGAGTATCAAGGATCTACTCTGAGGAAAACAAGGAACAAGCTCTGAATGGTTTTCTCATTTGGAAAGCAGTATATGTGAAGAAAAATACATAGTTCTGTTCTTCAGGTTTTTTTAAAGTTTGTAGTCTAGGTCTAGGAAAAAATAGGTAATCAATCTTACAGCAGTTTGGGGTATTTCAAATCACAGAATAAATTAAGTTGGAAAAGACCTCTTGAGATCATTTAGTCCAACCTATGACTGAACACCACCTTGTCAACCAGACCATGGTACTGAGTGCCATGTTCAGTCTTCCCTTAAACACCTCCAGGGACAGTGACTCCACCATCTCCCTGGGCGGTCCTTTCCAATGTTTAATCACCCTTTCTGTGAAGAAATTCTTCTTTATGTCCAATCTAAACCTACACTGGCACATCTTAAAACGGTGACCTCTTGTCCTGTCGCTGGTTATCCGGGACAAGAGGCTGACCCCCACCTGGCTACACCCTNCTACACCCTCATGGAGTTGTAGAGAGCATTAAAGTCCCCCTGAGCCTCCTCTTCTCCAGGCTAAACACCCCGAGCTCCCTCAGCCGCTTCTCATAGGACTTGTGCACCCTTCACCAGCTTCATTGCCCTTCTCTGGAAGCACTCCAGCACCTCAATGTCCTTCCTGAACTGCGGGACCCAGAACTGCACACAGCACTTGAGGTGTGACCTCACCAGTGCAGGGTACAGGAGGACAATCACTGCCCTGGTCCTGCTGGCCACACTGTTTCTGATGCAGGCCAGGATGCCACTGGCCTTCTTGGCCACCTGGACATGTTGGCTCGTGTTCAGCTGCTGTTGACCAGCACTGCCAGGTCCTTTTCCACAGGCCGCTTTCCAGCCACCCTCTCACTCTCACTTATGCTGTTGGTCTGGCCCATTGTTCCAGCCTGTCCAGGTCCCTCTGCAGGGCTTTCCTACCCTCCAATAGGTCAACACTCCCACCTAACTTGGTATTGTCCACGAATTTACCGACAGTACACTCAATCCCCTCATTCAAATCACCAGTAATGATATTGAACAGGATCCTTAACTTAAGCTCTTAATGAGTATAATTGCTACCTCATGGTTGTTGTCCGGATGGATTCATAAGTATGCAGCAGGGGTTGTGCTAGCCAGTGTAACTCTGGCTTTCAGAGGAGTGGGCTATTGCACGCTGCCTTACAAATCCTGGAATTGTTAGGAAACTGGAGAGCGAAGCACCTCTTAGAGACGTAGATAGAGGCAGCACTGAGGAGTCTGCCTCTCTGCTGGGCAGGTGCTCACAGGCACTTTGGGGATGTGACTGCCTGGTGAGAGTTCAGTTGTTTGCAGCCAGCTAGTTACAGCAGAGGCACTTCACTCACAGATGGTTAGCAAGCTAGATGGGTAATCCTTCTAATGTTCTTAATATGTTAAATGGTGTGATGGCAGTGGTGTTTTCTTGGGCTTTATATTTTTATCTCCAGAGCCTCTACTTGCTTTCTGAATCACACGTGTTTTTATGCAGGAGCACATGGCTTTCTCATGCTTCCATACCTTAGAAGTAGTTTTAGTTCTGCTTTCTGAATTTGCAGCTGATGTCTTGTGTGTGTAGTGGCTGTTTTGGGGACTCTAACTTCAATGTACAAACAGCTTGGCATGTTCCTTCTGCCTCTGAATGGATATTTGAGAAAAAAATTATGTAGAGGTATAATATAATGACCAATAAGCCTTACTTAAAAGTTGGTGTTCTTCATCTTATCCTTCTACAGTTTTCACTTTCATATATTCTGAAAAATAGTTACAGATGTGCTTTCCCTTGTGTAGTAGTGAAAAATTCAAATTGTACAGTATTAAATATCTGTGAGGAGATGGTGTCTGTGTGGTTTAACACAGATTCAGGTGTTGCTACAACTTCTGGTTTTAGGGTTCTGTCTTTCTGTCTACAATATGAAGTAGAAGGATTTTGTTAGCAACAGATGATGCTGAAACCCTAAGCTGCAATTCATAGCTAAGCCTGGAGGACTCCTCCACAGTGCAGTCTGTTAGCATATCTTCTAGTGTTTCTTATGGCTGATAGACCACACCTGAAATACAGGTCCAACTTAAAATGCAAAGTGTTTCCCCTTTTTAATGTACTATTCATGAACACTTGCTAGTATAAGGCAAGGTTGCCAATATATAATTTGTATTGCAATATCAGGTTGGGGAGTACTGTTATCTAAAATTATTTTAAATAGATGTGCATTTTACAATTCCCTTGGTAATTTATCCAACTAATCTTCTCTGTACAAAGCATCTCAAGCTTGATAGCTTGGATAGAAGACTCAGTGCTCCAGTTGTCTTGATACAGATGCTGTATAGACCACTTCAAGCCAAACCTCTTCTAGAGCCCTTGGCTGTTATTTTATGTAAATTGCTATTCTTCTTTTGCACATCAGGAAGGCGGATGTGTTTGCACTTGTTATATCTGCATAAGCATTTTGATTTGGATAAGGATTTCATTTTTTAAATAAATATTCTGATTGTTCCCACTTGCCTTACTTTGATTTATCTCAGAAATCAAATCAGATGTGCTCCAACAGTGGTCCTGCTACGTTCCAGCTGCTAGTGGCCATTGAGTCTTTGTGATCAGACTAGAGCTATTTGGAAGTGAAAATCCTTTGAAATGCTTGTAGTGTGGATTTTTAGGACCTCAGCACAAACTGTTCGGCTCTACAAACTCATTCCTATTTATCTGCATTGCCTCCTAATGTAGCCACTGTCCTTTGTTTCACAGACCAGGGAAAGCAAAACCCTTTTGAATTACGTGTAGTCCTTCACTGCATTGGAAATTGGAAAATTTTATGTTTCCCCTCATACGTGTCTTCCATATTGCATGCTCAGATGCATTGTGTTGCATGATCAGATCATGTGACAGGCCTACATCTCACTAGCTTTGACTTGTAATCACCACAATTATTTTGTTACATCCATCAACTCTCCCAAATATTCCATCAAATAAGCAGGATTTTGTGAGATCCCCATGGCTGGCAGCTGTAATTGTTCACCTGCGACTTAACGTCACTCAAATCCGTAACTAGAAAAAGTCTTTTTTCCATGTTTTCTGTTTACAAATGCATGTAAGGCTTGCTGGAAAAGAGGAGCATATTTTCTTCTGTTTGCAAATATCTTTGATGAGTAGTGGAAGCTGCCCAGTGGAGCATTCTGCAAGTCTAATGCAGCCTGTACTCAGTCATCAGCTAGTGAGTGATGATTCTGGATAGTTAATAAAGCTTCGGTTAACTGATGTTACTGATTCAAGTACCACACTTGAATTTCTTCTCTACAGACACTGAGCTCTGTTGTGTAGCTTTTATTTTGTGATGCAGTAATAGTGCTTCAGGACATACAGCAGTACCTTTTCCCCTCAGAAGCAAAATGAAATTGAAGCAGGGTGCCTCAAAAGCTCTGAGCTGGCAAAGTGTCTTTTCAGTGGAAGTCTGCAAGCTGCTATGTTTCTGAAATGGTTCTCTTCTATTTGGGCAGACCTTTTAGAATGTTGATGTAATAGCATTAGTTCAAAGAAAGAACAGTCCTCTCTTTTACAAATGTACAAAATGTAATAAAACTGTACCTAGAACACTCACCAGATTTACAGGCTAATAGAATTGCTTTTACTCTGGATTTCCATCACTTAACAATAATAATAGAGTTAAAGTGCTTGATAATTCTTCATGCTGTGTAAGGTAGCATCTAACATTAAGACAGAGCTACCTTAACCAACTAACTGAGGAAGTGTGTTGTTTGGGTAGGTCCAATTTACCATTTATGCACTCTGTTTCTCACTTAGTTTATGTTGAATGTTGTAGTGTCTTGTTTATAGTAACTAGGCAAACTAATCTCAAGAACTTGACTTTTGGAGTAGAGCATGTTTAAAAAGGCACTTTGTTAATCAGACTCAACTGGCAACTGGAATTCAACATACAGTCAAGTTAAAAATTGCTTATGTTGACTTTTCTCAATTGGTTAGGCATTGGATGATGAACTTACAACAACAGGAAAGCAAAATCAATGGCACAGTAGACCTATTTCTGAATGGACCACCCAGCAAGTATGCCACTGGTTAATGGGAATGAACATGGAGCAGTATATTACAGAGTTCACAGCTATGAACGTGGATGGACAGCAGTTAATGCAGCTTGACAGTGAGAAGCTAAAGGTATGTGAATATCCTGGGATAGATTTGTAACTGTATAGTTTTCACTGCTTATTCAGACATATTTTTAACCTACAAAGTCCAATTTCCTGGTTTTGTGGCTTTTTAAGGGATAGAATTATTTGCTCTTGTTAGTTATTTTGAGTTGCTTTTGAAATACTTGGAGACTGTATAGTTAGATAGTAATTAGTAATTTATTGTAGAATTAAAAACAGGCTGTTTATAGCCAGAAAAATAACAAATATTGCTTCCTTGTTTGTATCTTGAGGAAATGAAAGTAAGCATAATTGTTCAAGGAGTCTTGATCCATCTGTCACCAATCTCAACATAAGGTCCTATCAGAACAAGTTCCGGCCAATTCAAATAGAATTGCAGGATCCAGTTTTAGAAATTTGTTTCTTTCACATTTCCTCCTCAAATGGGAAGGCTTAAATCCTACATGGTGACATTTTAAATGTTTCAGGTTTTTACTCCTGCTGAAAATATGTACTCTGAATCTTTTTAGCCTTTTCTTGCCATTTTACACCTGGAAGCTGCAGTGTATATGTATCCCTTATAGTGCTGGTAAATTCCTGCAGTTTTCCTTTCTTGTTAGATTATGAGACTGCATTATGGACAGGCAAGATGTGCAGCTAAAAGAGGTTCATTGGTCTATTCTGGCATAAGGCAAATTATTATTAATGATCAACAATAGAATTTGAGGGATTTAGGGGGGGAAAAAGGTGTCTAACTTCAGTCTCCAAAATATAGCTGCATTTTAAATAGACATGCAACACTAAATGTCCTGTGTTTTATAAAATTCCATGGGCACAGAGGAAACATCAGTGACTGGCCTGTCGAATGACTGTCTCCAGTCGTGGAACCTGGAATGCTGATGCCTAAAGCTCAGTGTGCACCTGATGCCGCTCGGGCTGGCAGCGCGAGCGCGCTCAGGCACTTGGCAGCGAGTGCTGCCACCTGCCGATCCCAAATCCAAGTGTACCGTCCACTTCCTCAGCCGCTTCTTAGTAATACCCTTTAAAATCCTTAAAATAAAAAGTAGTTACTGAATAAAAATTCTTCGTCTATAAAAAGAGCTAGAAAAATATCTGGAGACTACTGCTTATGATCTTATTTTTGGAAATTTTCAGGGGTTTATATATTTGTAAAATGTAACACGAAACTGTTAATTCACAGCTGAAGAGTTGGCCTTGTTTTCCTTACCTACCTTGTTACCCAGATGATTATTTACAATGCTTTTGAGGCCCTAAGTCCTTATTTTTCAAATAAACAGACTATCTTGTAGAAAAGTGAATAACACTTTCTTATATTGTTAATGCACAAGTACTGTTGACAGTGCTGTTGAAAAATTTACTGATGAGGTTTTGTTTTGTTTTCACCTTCTAAAGGCTTTGGGAGTTTCCAGTCAAAATGACCGATCAACAATAAAGAAAAAAATTAAGGATATTAGAAAAACACAGGAAAAACTGGAAAAGCAGAAGGAAAAGGTTCAAAAGAAGGAGAAAGAAGTTCGCAAGACTGGCAGAGTGGTGGCCACTCTTGAATCAAGCTGCTAAAATGACCATTTTATTTTAGTGCAGACTTGCCTAATCTTGAGGAAGTTCAGCAGATTTGTATATAATTGTACAATTGAGGGAGGAGGGAAAGTGCAACAGTTCAATGTGGTAGGTGGTTTTTTACTTTTTAATTGTGGTCCCTCCCCATCACAGCCCAATAAAATGAAATAATATTTTCAGTATTTTTATTTCTAGTTGACTCTGCCTGTACTAATAGACAATAATTTAACTTTCTGCCTTAAGTAACATTTCTGCTTCTAAGGTGTCATATGCCCTTTTCACTGAAATTGATGTTTGTGAAAAGTAGAATACTGTATTAAAAATCATTCCAGTATTAGTCAACTAGCATTTGATAGAGTTGAATCTGATAGAGGGACAATAGAAAAATCCTGCCAACAAATTCAGTCTGTGACAGTCTGTTTATCTGTTGCCACTAAAGATGTATAGTAAAAATTAAGAAAATGGTAATGTCAAAGTAATTTAAAAAGAAGGCATGTATTTCAAACTTACGGATTATTTTAATTCTTGTACTTCTGGAACTTCATTCAAAGTTCACTTTAGTAGCACATTGTTTTTGAATTCTATGTGTTGCAATTTACTGAGAAAGTAACAAGAAATACTAAGTAGTTTTCACAAACTACATATCCTAAGCATAATATTAAGTTCTCCAACACTACCCATATGGTGTTGGGACAAGGTTTAAGCCTATAAATAAGATCCTTTTTAACCTATTTTTCCTAAATAATACATAGTTTTATAGAGTTATGCTATGAATAAGATCAATTTGCAATACATGTATTTCTCTTTTCTACATGCTACAAGATTTTTTGCGGACCAAATTTATATATTTGCTAATTTTAAACAATACTGTTTTTCAGACTTAAAATACTGAGGGAAGAATTGTAGGAAAAATTATCACTGACGCACTGGGTTTCTGCCTTGGATTTAAATGTTCAGTAATAGACTACAGATTATTTCTCTTTAAAGGAGGATTTGATTCTTGAAATAGCTTAGAACATGACTTGGTGTTTTGTATATTTACATACTATTTTCTAGAGATACTACAAGAGCACTTCCTTAAATTAGAGTATTCCAGAAACATAGACTAGATTAAATACCAGTTTCACCCTAGAATGGACTAGAACAAAACTTACATAGTTCGTTTATGTGGACCAAGTTCTCCTTTAAATCTATGGACTGTTTCTCATTTTAATTAAATGAATGAACTTTACTGTTGGTGTTTCACATTTATTTTTTTTTGTATAAATGTCTTAAGAATTTCAGCAAAAGGACTGTGTGGAAATGCTTCTGCACCCTAGGCATTTCCAAAATAAAAGTTTGAAAATCTTGGTAATAATTACTTTTTTAAAGATATTATATTTCAGTTTTATGCATTCTTTGGTCAAGATTTAACTTATTTACTTTGTTCGCAGTAGCTTTGAGTTTTATGCCAAACTTACAGACCTTGAACCAAAGCGGAATGCTGCCCTACTGATAAAAGAGAAGGGAATTAGAAGTATGGAACCATCAAATGCTCAGGATCTCCTATGTAAAACCACCCTTTAATTAATTTAGTCAAGAAGTTGAGTGTTTTCACAGCTAGAACACAGAATATTGCTAGAACCCCACAGTACCTTTTCCCTGTAGGCCTACTGTTGCACCCTGTAAAGAGTTTTCTCATGAAGGAGACTAGTGGAAATAATGGTTTCAGAGGTTTCCCTGTGTGCAGAGCTGTTACAGGTAAGGAGGGGCCATAGCAGGGATGACAAACTCCCCTGGCACCTGAGCATGAGAACACCGATTATCACAGCCCACAGCATTTAACATCTGGCCGATGCTGAATGAGAAGGCTGGCTGCACAGAACGAGCTCAGTACCAAGCTACACAACCACCCAACAAAGTTTCATTTTTACAATAGTTTTAATGAATAAATGCAGTGATTCTTTCAAAAAATTAACACAAACCCAGATTAATTTTACAGTGCAAGACTGAGCTAATTTGCATACAAAACAATCTCAGCATTTTGATAGTATACTACTTTTCTATAGTGATGCACTTCAACTTAACCAGTGTGTTCTTAATGCCTTCAGTATAGTAATGAAAATACTAAACACAAAAGTTGTCTTCTGCGCTTCTATTTAAACCAAAAGTTATCGAAGATCAAATTTTTAACTAGGATTAAATTTTATAAATCAAAACACTACACATTTGTGTTTTCACCACAGTCATTTGGGGTGGCAAGTGAAGCGATAGATACAAATATAATTGTACAGCAAGTTGTTCTAATAATCAGGATTCAGTTGGTAGTTAGCTGAGAACATGAAAAAGACTTTATTGCAGTAATATAATAGACTTTGTAGAAAACAAACTGTTCGCTTTTTTTCAGAAATACCGCTTGTAGTTGTTCGACATTACTAAAATCAATTGAGTTAAAAGATTTAAAAGCTAGAATGCTCAGCTTCAGACCTGAGTTTTTAGAAGCCCTTGCTGCAACTTTCAGCTTTAGTTTATTAGCAAAAGCAATAGCTGCAAGTGTCCCTTCCAACGTTTGTACAGGCCTCATTTTACACTGTGGCATTTCTCGCATCCTCTTGCAGAGCCAAAGAAGAGAACAGCTCTCAGTTCTCCTCACCTGTAGCCATGCAGATTGAAAGGTCTGCCAGTTATCACCTCGCATTCTTGTAAGGAAGAAAAATAGGTGCCTCAAGGTGGCAACAAGCTTGAGTGGAATGGGTAACTCTACTGTTCTGATGGCAATTAAGTTACAATAATCCTCCCTCAGACTGTCAGTTTAACTGTGTATACAGCCCAGTCTGTAATGCGCTCTCTTAAAGTTATGTACGTTAGCCTAACCAGGGTATAAAACCATTTCATTGTTTGGCAGAACTTGGTTAGGGAGGTAGCAGGTGATAAATCTTGAATCTGGCTCAGCTACAAGTAGAGTAGCATGACTTCAATTTCCAACATCCCACCTATCCCATTCACTTGTGGTATCTCACCTTCAGCTCTGCGCAGAGATAGTAAACTAGCAAAAGCTAGGCTTATTGTTTCTGAGGGATTATGCATGTCTGCTGCAGAACAAGACCCACAGAATTACATGCAGTTTAATTAACTGAGAAAAGGCTTAGTTCTCAGTGGCTTTAACTGCATCACTCCTAAAATGTTCAGGAATGACAGGGATCGAGGTGCAACACAGATGTGTGTGATGTGAACAAAGCTCGTACAGTAGCCATTAAGTTGAATGCTTTATTAAAAGGACTTTGTATCTGAAATGTAATATTTGTTCCCCTCTCTATCTTCCCCTGTATGTTCTGACAGTTTGTCTTTGATTAACATATTCTGGTTATCATGTTTGTATTATAGTGTGACTTCCAGTTACTACAAAAATGAGGCCAGAAGCATGTCACAAATGCAAAGGTATTTTCAAAAACTGTTAATTCCACTTATTCTTAATTAATCCTGAGAAGGTAGTTTATACTGTCAAAGTAATAGAGATGCCCTATTACAGACAAATTTTAAAAATCTGTTTATTAAAATAGTTTCCATTTACAGCTGTACCTGACATACCCAAGTCTGAGATCTTACGAAGGCTAGAATGTTGATACTGCATTTTGGTATGACCTACAGAAATACAGGCAAATGCAAGACAACATTTCTCTACTGTACACAAGCCAACGCTGTTTTTTCATTCACAATGATCAGGGCAAGATAAGTTTTTCACATCTATTATATATTCACATTACAACCAAAGAAATACAGCTGATGCCACATACCTGAGATACATTATACCAGTAGTAGCAGTTGAAAATGCTTTTTAAAATTTTTTAGCCCAACAGAGATGTGTGATTTCTACAACTGAAAAAACCCCCTTGATGTAAGCAATATATGGAGGAACGTATCTAACTTTGCAAAATTAAGCTTCAGCATGCTTAAGATAAAAGAACAGAAAGTGCCATACAGTTGCAAAGGTATAGCAATGAGCTCGATATTTCTTACACGAGTTTTTCATTTCTTGGTAGTATTGTATAATGGAAAAATGTTCCAGTGAGCTTTTTCAACAGTTTTTCTAATACAATTATTTTGTAATAACACTAATTAATACCAGATGTGATAGATGTTGCACTGATCCCTATAAAAACCAAAAGATTGCTCCTTTGATTTAGCTGTGAAAGCAGTCATAAATAGAAAGTGAAACAAATGGAAGTACGACCTCGCTTTATAAGTGCAGGTTTGGGGGTTTTGGTGGCTGTTGGTTTTTTAATTTCAGAAAAGCCTAATTACACTAAACTTTCTGTTACACCACTTAAAATTACTTTCACGTATCAAAAGTGGCTCAACATCTTGGTATAAATCAGGTCTTATAAATTCCCTTTACAGACAAACCTGCTTTTTATGAGCCGCTGAGGAAAAAGCTACATACTGCGAAAAGTGGTCATGTCCTTTGGCTCACTGCTTGGCACACACCAATCATCGGCTTCATGGTTTGCTTTATAATGTTTCCAGGCTGCTTTGTTGTATACAGGGAGTCTTTCAATTGATTCTGTTGATAAGGCCTGTAAGGAGAAAAGGCTGTAGCTGATGATTCTTTTTAACTGAAGTTATCATAACAGAACAAGGAGTTCCATTTGCAGTTCAGATTGCTGATAAATGTGAAATGGTAGAGTGTTACATCATACCTTGATGTAAATAACTGCATCTGTACCATAGCCTTCTAAGGAATACAGCTTCAGGTCTCCTTGGAAGTACTGGGCATACAGACGTGATATGGGTAAGCCATAACCAAATCCAGCCTGATCAGGAGAAAAAGTATACTTCCATTAATTGCATTCATCAGTGGCATTTTCTGTTTTAACTTAATAGGTAAAATAGACAAACTAAGCATGATGTTTGACAGTAACAGGAGTTCAGGTGTTAACTATTATGCCCCCCCAAGCTATTATATACCCCAAAACCAGAAGACTGCATGAATGATTGTGATTATGAGAAAACTGTTTGATTCCTTTGTCAGGCAGGGCTGGTAGATAACACTTCTTGTATTATGGTAGCTTTTTGAAGAGATGCCATTAGAGAAAACTGTGCTGTGTCTGTGTCACATCTCACGGAGCTACTAATCTTAAGTACTCGGTGTTCTTAAGTCAGATACGTTTCATCATCATCAGTATATATAAAAAAGGTCCGACACAATGCCTGTGAATTTGCAGCTTATACTAGAATTCTGCCAAGCCCTGGCTGCAGTAGCAGGACATAGCCCTAAAGTATTAAGTATTTTTTGTTTAAATACTAAATTTTAGAGGTAATCTCTCAATGAGTGTACACAACGCTTCTCTGTAAAGATCTAGTGTTTAGTGAGTTGCAGAGTCATCTACATGCAGAACTATATATATTTTTAAATGATGCAATGTGGGAGAATAAATACAGGAGATTCTAAATACAGAAATTCTAATTTCTGAGAGCTTAGGCTTTATTTCTTGTGCATTTATTACATTCACATGAGACCAAAGCAGATTCTTCATATGCCCTGTCACATCTATGTACCTTCATCCTTGCTGGGGGTTAGTACAATTGACTACACAACACAAATGAACTATGGCCTCGATCCAAAGTCATTGCTATAATTATTCTTCCTTTCACTCAGTGGCTACAAAAGTAATTCCAAATCCTGCTCTCACCGCAGTACGTGCAGCATAGCTAAGTGTTCTGCTTGAGGTGGCTGATGTTTAGATTTAGTAGAGGAGAATCTTGAAGAAATTCAAATAATTTTTAGTATTTTATGCCATTTTCCAGTTATTTTTTGAAAAAGACTTGAATTAAGTAACATTCTGGTATTACTCAATGTAATGTCTATAAAATCAGTATTTCATAGCTTTGGCTAAATAGTTTTTGTGACAGTTAGACACATCCACGATGCCAGAGTTAAAAGACGTGCATACCAAAGGTGTAGCTCGTGATGTCTCAACACGAGGACGTGGTGCTGTTGAATACATATAGTTGAACAGTCTGTCAATTTTCCTCATAGGAACACCACCACCACGATCACTCATCTGGAACAAGAAGGAGCATTTAGCTTTATATACCTGAATACATTTTTATAGAAGACAGCTTCTCTCAAACAGTAAGCCAGAGAAAGTTCAGGTAAAATATTATTTGAAGCTGTCCCTACTAATTTACAGATTTTCTTTAATTCTCATCTTCAACAATGACTGAAGAGAGATGAATCCTTCCCTTTCAGCCCTTATCCAAACCACTAAATAAAATACTGCCATAAGAAGCATTCATAATCTCTTGGAGGCAAGGAAATTCTGCTTGAATTATGCATTGCTTTTATCTTGTTGATAACACACTTTTGTCTAAAGTCACTATCTATACCTTTTAGAAAATGCTAAGTTCTCTGTGTATTTTATCTTTATTCATCAAGAATATTGCCATTTAAATATAATTTACTAAAACCTATTACTGAAGGAGTAAGTCAAAGGAGTTTTTTTACTGCAGTTTAGTCAGACCAATGAAAATCCCAGTGCTTGCAGTTGGTCTTTGAAATCCAACATGGATGTTGTACAGAAAAAGAAGAAACTGCAAGCTGTACTTCAGGAAGTTTGTTTTGTGTGGAATATACAATATATATTTCCCTTTTTTCAGTTGTTTCACACCTGTATAGCTCTGTCATTGTCACTTAGAAAATGCTGATGTTACAATTGTATAAAGATGCTACTTCAATTTTAGTCGTGGTTGCTTCTAAGCTAGGCAAGACACAAGCAAGCACAGGATGCTACTGCAGAGCCCTCCATGTGACTGCAGCCTCATTCCTGAGGCAGTATGTGAAATGCTGTAAGGGTTCTTTTACTTACATACATCATCACATACAGTCTATTGATGGAACCAGGTCACCAGCTCAAGTTACTAATATGATGCTCATTACAGGAAAAAAAACCCTAATCAAAATAACCTACAGAATAGTAAAAAAAAATTAGTACCTTCACAGTTAAGTCCTCGTTTCCCAACGTGATGTGTACTTGAATTGCAGGATAAATGCATTGATCAGCATTATGTTCCATGGTGGCTCTCATTGCATTCTGTAATTTTCAAGGACAACTTAAATCCTATTCACTTTGTATATTATCTTAAAATATCAATTTAGCAGTTATTTTTATCATGTATTTAAGAATCAGAACAAACGTATATTGGTTTAGAATGGTTTTTTAAATATTCCTGGTTTATTCAGTATCAGTAGGTATTTAGTTTATTAGAATACAGAGACTTCGAATACTTAATTTTTTTAAAGGAAACATGTGACTAGTTTAATGTACAGTGTTTGTGTTCTAGAATTCTGTATAATGCACATAGTACATGCAGTCTGACACAAAGTCTAAGGAAAGTCTAGGACTAAACTGCTTGAGGAAAGCTCTATAGAACCTGTTACACATTTTACCAGATTTGAAGATACACAATTTATGGAATATCTTATTCTCACTTGCTTTATTAACTAATGTCTTCATACATTTTAAGATTTAAGCTATCTATTCAGAAGGTATTCAGTGGCGAGGTAAAAGAGATACATCTTCCAAAGCTGTTCATTTTCTATGCAATTACTGTTTCTCTAATAGGACAGCGGAGTTTGCACTTGCAAAAACACAGTTACCTACAATCAGTTCGAAAAGTCAAAGCAATACAATCTCAGTAAACAAAGATGTATGAAAGAATTGTGTAATTAATGGTAAGTGCACAGACCTTGAAAAGTTCAAAAACCATGTGATAGAGATGTGATGGCACATACACCACTTGCATGGGCTGTCCTGGTGATTTAGCTGGAGAGAAGAGAGTCTAATAACTAAATAGCAAATGAGATGTCTTTTATTCATTCCCACAGTAATTCAAAATGTGAATTTGTATTGTTGAATTTAAGGAAGGGAAATTTGAACAGAAATCTTTTGAAAAGTTGTGTGGTAATCAAAAGCCATAATCAAGATTTTCAAATGTTACTTGCTGCTTTAGAAATCAATCTTAAAACCCACTATGGGATCACTGACTAGGGCATATCATAGTTGCATTCTAATAACCTCCTCATTGGTATCATGAAGACGGAATGGAATGTTTTGTATAAATCTTTAACGTGTCGCAAGAAATGCAGAGAGGGTGAGACGCAGTAAATGTCAGGTGAAGACACATGAAATCTTAGGGAGGAAAGGAGCCTGCTAAAGTTTGTTGCATCAACAGCTGTAGTACCATAAACATCTACTCACATCAGATTTCTGATTAAAGGGAGGAATGGGGAAAGCATTCTGCCAGATTTTTAAAAAACCCTGTTTATGACAGTATACAGAGAACACATGAACTATATGAAAAGCAGAACATTTCACCACCAGCTCCTTTTGAAGAAGCCATCATGATGTTCAAGAGCATGCCTTGTCCATATTCACTTACCATTCAACTCTTCAAGGATAAGTTCTGGAGAGCTCATGTAATATAAATCACAAAGTCTCTTGGCATTTTCATAGCCATCTATAATAAAAAACACAGGAAGTTACATTTCCCCCCCACTTTTTTTTTTCTCCTTTAGAGTCTGTAAAGAAAACAAAATTTGAAAGTACTGTGCACTGTCAGAGAGATTTGTATTTTTTCAGAAAAACTGTGTTTATAGGAAAAAGAAACAAAATTGTATTACACGTCAAATAAAACTTCTGCTCCAGGTAGGAAAGAAAAAAACAACATATGAATATCAGGATGTGTATTTGCTCTTAGTATAGACATTCATGTAAGTTTTCAGGATTCTTGTTCTTATCTGAATTTACCTCTAATAACTTCAACAACATTGCAGTTAGGATCGATGCTTCCAATGTGTTTTGGATGAGCTGGATTAATTTTCCCACCAAACAGTAAAGCTGCCAAAAAATAAAAGATCATTTAATATCCAGTATAATTTTCTAATTTTATAATTTTAGTTTGTGTCTTCAGTTTTGCTAAATAAAAAATTAATAGGCAATCTATAATTTCAGTCATCACCATACTTGAAAGCCTACTATTAATAAATATTTTTGGAATTGTATTAAGAATGAGTTATAAGTGGCAAGGCAAATAGTATACTCCTGAGTGGCACTTCAGTACATATTAAGCACTTAAACATTAAAAGAAAATACAGTTGACATGGTACAGGTATCATTTCCCCTCCTTTCAACACTGGCACTTACAGTGTTGATTAAGGAGCATTCTGATTGAGATGCGACTCATGTAGAAGCGGTCTAAAAAATACTGCACGTTCTGTGAGGTCACTGGATCAATGCCAAAGCTTTCCTTGTATTCTATGACTCCTTGAGCCATCGTAGGAATTACATCATTGTGTCGATTCCGAATTTTTATCACAGTATCTGTAAAACTAAAATGAATGCATTGTTAGTATTTCACTTTCAAGGGAATTTAATACTCTGGCAGACAGAGTACCTGTCTACAGAGATGAAGACTTACATAGAAAAATATCACATGTCTGCCTACTGCCTACAGTAAGAAGGCAGGTCAGTCTTCACAGCGTATTTCAGGTGAGTAGCATTGAAACAAGCAGTAATCCACTATTTTGACTATTTATAAAATTATTATTTATTATCTTGATTCTGCCAAGAGGAAGAGAAAACTGTGCCAACTGTTTTCATGCAGAACAACTCATGCCTGTCAAATGTCTCTTATGGTCAGCCAGCACTGACCACAGCATTCTACAGAATGACATTATGCTACAGTGCTTCATTTCCTGTTTTAATGTACCCTCCTTTTAGGGACAGGGGGTTACATTGCTGCAATTCTTCTGTAAAGATCTGAGATAGTAAATTTTTTTTAAGCTATTGTTTTCTTGCCAGTTCTTCAATACAATATTAACAAGATATTAAGGTACGTGACAGCAAAGCCTTACCTGTGAATAGCCCCTGAATCTTCTGAGCTTTTGTCCTTAAAGTCAAGAATCTCCTGAAGACTTTGGACGTACCTTTCAATGAAACAAACAGGATAAAAACCAATTCTAATATGCCTCCCCAGATCTCTCTCGTTAGCAATTTGTGGTCTTCCAGTGTTGTGTGTTTCCAAATCGTTCTACCTGTCTCCCTGTGAATTTTGTTAGATTCCTTTGAATCTATTTATGATGTTTTCTTCCAAAATTTCTAGAGCAATGAATTCCACAATTTAATTAGAATGCATAAAATATCTTTGTGTTTTAAACCCAGTAGGTGATCACTTATTTGCAGCCTCAGCAAGTTCCTGTTAGTAGAAAAATCTTTCCATTTGTTCATGATTTAAGTATTTCTGCCATCTCTTTCCTTAGATACGTATTTTCCAAGCTGAAGAATTCTATTTGGTTTCTCCTCACGTAGAAATTGTTCCAACCCTCTGATTATCCCTCTTGGTCTTTTCTGTTCAGGATGGAGCTGCATGCGATTCAGAGGAATAATGGGCTAACACAGTAGTACAATTATATTCCTCCCCATTTGTTATTTAGTTCCTAACACTATTTTCCTTCTTGCCATCAACTGACATATCCAGAAAAATATTCCCAGTAGCATCCAAATGTCTTTCTCCGTTGTAAGGAAGCAAGCACACAGGGAGAGGAGGTTCTTCCCTGTGTTCTACTTTGCATTTGCCCAAATGGAATTCATTTCCCATTTGATGTGTCATCTAGTATCATGAGAATGTAAGCATTTATGTTTCGTTAAGAGCCTTCATCTTCATTGATAGCTCTTTTCATATTCAGTCATCTAGTCAATCTCACTTACTGGCAGATTCTGTGTTTTCTTAACTTTAAAAGCCTTTACAGAAATCCTCGTGCCTTTAGCAGTTGCCAAGCAATCTCTTTGTTTTGCTTTCATCTTAAAAAAGTTTATGCCTAAGTTCCTTACTTGGAAGCAAACTTTACTTTTCAAATAATGTCTTTTTTACTTTAATACCTTCATGTTCTCTCTGTGGTTTTATGTTTCGGCTTTGGGAACTTCCTATTGCTTTTTCTTCATACTTTCTATACCTTTAGTCTCAATCTGCAATAACCTGTCTTGTAAATGGTTTCTACTATGTTTTGCAAACATTTTGTGCCTTAGTCTGCTTCTGTTGTTTTCTTCAACTAGCTTCTTCACTTTTAGGTAAGTTCCCTACTAAACACTGTTCTGGTGGATTTTTGGTTTTTTAAAATAAATAAATAAATAAATTTTTGTATCCTCATACATGAGTGTGTGCAATACTTAATGATTTTTAATTCCCTTGTGGGTTCTCTAATTGCTCCTAAATGTTTTCTCCCACATTTGTAAATTTAGTTTCTGATCACACTGGTATATTTAATATCTCAGGATAAGTAAGTGATGTTTTCGTAACAGGCCTATGAATGTTCCTTCAGTAGAAGAGAGTGAGTTCCTCCAACCTGGAGAAGGTCACCCTTCAAGGAATGGAATGTCACTGTTCTTACCAGCTCTGCACCAGCTGAACTGAAGGTGTTCTTAGGAGGTTGTCTGGAAGCAAGCTTATTTCCTTCATTATGTTTGCCAATCTCACAGGCAATTCTTGTCGCAGAAACATAAATGAAGTCTTTTCACAAGCATTTTCAGATCCTAAGACCAATATGACATCAGAATGAAGTCAATATTTACGGTAGAGAACTACACAAACTTACTTCCTTGCATAAGAGGCCTGTACCTTGATTTCAAAGCTGACTCAGCCAGGCTAGTAAGCCAGTGTTTCTTTCATGGCAGCAGCCCACTTCTATTTCAAAATCTATGGCATACTGAAACCCTCCTGTTGCAGTGATGAGAATCTCCAATATATAAAGAGAAACTAATGCAACAGTTGCAGACCCATACTATTCAACTTTAAATAGGGCTTCTATCCATCTATATTGTTCATTTTATTTGCAGCAAGCATTGACTCTAACCAGCACTGATCAAACAATATGTCATTCTGAGCATGTTAGAGAAGCAAATGAAACCAGCACAGAAAACTATTTATGAGAAGGATGCTTGAGAAAGTATCATAGTCCCATAGACTCTGCTTTTGATCACTGATCTTAGTGAATTACCATAACTCATCCTAAAACACTTTCAGAAAATAAATTCAGTAATACTGATCCCATTTTCAACTAAATCTGTTTTAGTTTAAATTCAGTCTTACAGGAACAGAATTCAGGTGAATGAATTCACACAAATAATGAGAAAGAAAGGAACGGACAGCTACTCTGTTTAGCCATTAGGATACTAATACATTTAATTTTTTACATTTTTAAAAGCTATAAGTGAAAATACTGCCTCTGTTGATAGCTGACCTGTCCTTTTGTAAGAACAAGTGTGATCTGTGGGGGTGGCCATTAAATGTGCTTATTAAAATCAAGACCTGCATTTACTCCCACAAGGCTTGTTTTCCTAGGTGAGAAAGGAGGGTGCAGCGTGAGGAAGAGACTAAGAAAAGCTGTACTTCACTCTCAGCCAGACTTCTTTCTAGACTTCAAGACATAAACAGCATCTGAACTTCCTCACCTGCCCATCTGCTGCAGTGAAATGCATACTTCAGGTCTGGTGTTTCACAACAGGTATCTCCTAAAAATTAACTCCTGTGTTACTGCTCAGTTCACTCCTTCCATTTGGCAAGGAGAAGTTGGGGAAGAAGATTAAAGGAAGGGATGAGGAAAGAAAAAAGGAAACTGGAAGTGCCTTAAACATAAAAAATCTTCACGAAATTGAAATACAGCAGTTTACTTTAAAGCATGCAGACTCAGACACATCATAAACTACACTGATGAAAGAATGTCAGTTAATAAAAAAGTGAGTAATTTACAAGTAATTCCTCCACAATGGCACTTACCAGCATTATGCACTGTCTACATATGACCTCTGCCTAGAAACCTTTTGTTCTTCTCCCTATTCACATTGCATTTCAGGCACGACTGTTACTGGCCTTTTCCTTTTCTTGGGTAAAATTCCAAGAACCAATCAGATTGGCGGTATTAGGATGTAAATATAATCTTTAAATGCCTCGTATACTCAAAAAATTACATTTCACCAAACAGTTTTTGTATCTGAAGGCCTTATCTTTGCAATCTTGGGTCAAATATGGAAGGCAGTATAGGGCAGGCAAATTGAACAGGCAAATGACTCTCCCTGTGCAGCTACAGTCTGTATCTAGGCAAAGAATGGGTAAGATTCCTATAGAAAATACTGTGGTCTTATAACCCAAGACCAGACCTAAATTTCCTTTTGGAATATTTCATTTTTTTAAGTTAGCTTTACCAGATTTTATTATTTCCTCTTTGACTGCTCTCACTCTTGCAAAAGGAGAAAAAAAAATCCCTAATGAAAACACCATAGATTATAATGGCTACAGAATGTCTTACAGACAAATACTGTCTCTGTCTTGCACTCTTTTTTTACTGTTATTAGTTTTTTACTCTCTGTGATTAAATCCTTAAGCAAAAGAGAAGAAAAAAATTGTAGAAGTTTTCAATATTATTTTTACCTTCTGTTCAGGTACTAAGAGCAAAAAAGTAGCCTATCTTTTGACACAAGGAGATAGTGTGCTTTGAAAATAAATACTGATTTTACAGTAAGCATTATTTTATCAGCAGTGGTAAAATAATACAGGTCAAAGCAAACTCTGAATTGGAAGATTCTTTGCTTAAAAGTATGGTAGCAACAGAACATATGGTGGGGTTCCTGTAGGAATCTGGAGTTTTAAATGTCAGATACATTTCATTGCCACAAGTGAAACATTGAATAGATGGATGAAGTGACAGCAGATAATTATGAGAAAGTCTTCTTTGTAAGTCTTCCTGCTTATGTAAAGTTTGGGGTTCTAGGATTAGTTCTCACTTATTTTTTACTTAAAAACTATAAAAAGCCATAAAATTATTAACTAGTTAAATATATAACACGTAAACATGTACACACACCAAAGCACCTTGGGTACAGAAACAGAACGTATTGTAGAATGGCTCCAACCTCAGGCTTTGAAAAGGTTTCTCAGTGTGACTTACACAGCCTTTCTCTATGTGGTCTTTGCTTTGAAGCAGAATAGAACAATTCCTGTGATCCCTTTCATTTCCAAACTGACAGTCAAACCTGGAAGCATTAGGAGTGGTTTTGGCACAGAGTATAAGACTGAGTATCCTGTTACTGATTTACTCATTTTCAAGACTAGATTCCAAATCCTCCAGGATGCCTCTTGGTGTCTGCATCCTGTTCCTTCTCTCACACACCTTCTAAAACAGCAACATTTGGGTAGGGTGTTTCTGTAGGGCACAGAAAAGTGTCTGAGAAGTGATGACTGTTTCAGCCCCTCGGTGCCAGCTCAGGCTAAACGCTTCACGTGTTTGGAAGATGCCTTTAAAAGGCCGCATGCTGCTTTGCAAAAGGCTTAACCAGTCTCACCTGTCTGAGTCACTGCTCTAACGATACCAGCTGTCACAGCTGTTCCCACCCTCTCCCCAATGCTGCGGGTTCTGCAGGAAAACACCCACCTACCCTGGTCGTGCCAAAAACTGGAGTTTTCAGCTAAATTTCAACCTTGTCATAGTTCCAGTCTCCGGGAACGACCCAACTGGGCTCCCTTGCCCCAGAAGGAAAGCAGAGCCCTTTTCTGCCAGAAAGCACAGCATTAAAAGAGATAAGCAACAGCCGGGCAGCGCTAATGAGGTGAGGGGTCGCGGCCATCCCGCTCCTCACAGGCACCTGTGGGAGGAGGGGCAGCAGTCGAGGGCGGCCCGGCGGGGACTCACCGAAGTCCAGAAACTGCTTCATGGAGAGCGGCGAGGGGGAGAAGCGTGAGTAGAAGTCCACCTGCTGCGGGATGTTGCCCGGGGAGGCGCCGCCCGGGGCGGCGCCGCGCAGAAGGGCGCGAAGCAGCCTCATGGTGCGGCTCCGTCCCCTCAGCCCGGCCCGGCCGCCATTTCCCGCCGCGCCGCTCCCCCGGCCCCTGCCCAGGCCGCGGCCGCCTCCGCCGCGCCGCCGGGAGGAGGTGCCCGAGGGGGGTGGGTGTCTCTGCCCGGCCCAGCCCCGCCGCGGCGCGGGGCGGAGGAGAGGGCGGCTCTGAGGGAGCGGGGCGGGGGCGCCTGGAGCCGCCCGGCTGCGCCTGAGGCGGACGCTCCTCTGCCCCCGGCGCCTTGAGGGCCCGACGGGAGTAGGGGACGCTCGCTTCGTGGAGGAGCCCGGCCACGGACAGGTACGCGGCGTTACGGGGGCCGGTGCCGCCGCCTGCCCGGCGAAGGGCTGCGGGTGCGCCCTGCCCGCGGGTGGGGAGCCCTGAGGGGGCCGGAGGGCTGTGGGTGCGGGGGCTGAGACCGCAGGGGCTGCGGCGAGGCCGAGAGATGCCCGTGCACCAGCGGCGCTCGCCTGGCGTTGGGGTGCCGGGGGGCTCGGCCGTGCGGGCTCAGCGCGCGCGGGGCTCCCCCTCGCCCTGGGGTGGGGCCGTGGCGGGCGGCGAGGACTCGGCTCGCGGCGTGGGTGACCCGTGGGCTGGAACGGGAAGCGGCAGAAACTCACGGAGGTGCCGGCGTTGGCCGTAGGGCCGGCGGGAGAGGAGAGCCTCACCCGAGGCAATCGGCCGGGCTTAAACAGCCGTGTGTCTTCTCGCTATCGCACCTGTGTCTGCCCAGCTATGGGGTGGGCTGGGGTTTGTTTCGGTTAATAGAAAAAAGAGACTCAAACAACAACAACAACAAAAAAATAATCGTGCCTTTACATATGCACTCCTGATCAGTCAGCAATGAGCACAGTATGTGTCTATATTGGTAGAAAAGCACTTGGACCGTGTGTCACAGTAAATCACTTTACTGCCTGATAAAACGCAACATGTGAGGTACCAAACTGTGTATTGAATGATTTATTGTCCTGCTCTGTTAGAAATATCTAGAATACTAACAAAAAAAGGCAGTTAAGAGTGACTTTAATCATTTCTGATAAACTTCCTGCAGTATAGATGTTAAAGAAATTTTTGACACTAGGCTCTCATCTCCATCAGATAGCTCTGTTGGTACAGATTAATTTTGATACCTGGTAGCTTGAGCTAGGTGCCTCAAAAGAGAGACCCCAGACAAAGAAATTCCTGGGCAATTATTATTACAGTCTAAATTGTGCAAGTGACAGTGTGACTCGATAGCCATATTAAAGTCTGGACCCTTCTTGACCTTCACTGCTTTGTTGTTTTGTTACCAAGTATTTGCCACGTGGTCATCTTCACATTCTCTTAGGTCTACTTCTGTGGTAGTTTCAGTCAGTTCTGTAGTCCATGTTATAATGTGGTTGCTGCAGCTATTAATTTTTGAGTAATATTTAAGTTACCATTTTGTCTATTCTAACTATTAATAATGTTTAGGCTGTTAGCTCCAGGTTTTTCTGTGATCCATCTTTGACTTATGCAATGTAGCCATATAGCTCAGCTTGCTATAACAATTCTACTTATGTCAAGCAAGCACTTAGCTACTTTCAAATAATATGAATTTTTCAATAATTCCTACCTTTGTTTTGGTAAGCATACCTGCTTTAATAATTTAGTATTTGATATGAGTTTAACCTCGTGCCCTAGCAGAGTTTGAAGGCAAGGTTCACTCTGTTAGTTACTACATAGGCCATAATTGACGTGCCGGCACAGAGGTGTGTGTACATCTATACCTGTGTACAAAGTCACTGTGAAATTTGCCCTTGAGTTCAGTGGAATACATCAAATCCATTTACATTTCTCAAGAGGCAAGAGTTGCTCCTTGAGGGCTGTAGGGGGATGGTCTTTCCAGCATGGCAGACTTGAAGGTTCATGAGCTCCAGGTGGTATTCCACCTGGAGAGGTGCTGGTCACATCCTCCTGGGGTGTGGGAGAGTTCAAAGGGCCTCTTGGTACTGCTCTTTATAGGGTCAAGAGATGCTTGGCTTTAGTCATCAATATGTTTCCATCCTAGCCATAAACCAAGTTTGTAACTACCAGAAAGTTTTGGGGAGAAAAGTCCAGTAACAATGGTGCTGTTTCATTTGCGCTGCAACTGAGGGAGGTAGCTCCTGAAATCATAGAGCAGGCCTGAGGAGGTGTTGGAGGGAATGTACCATCACAACTCCCCCATGTCTGAAGTCAGTTCATGGTGCTCCACAGAGTGACAGTGTGGTCACCTCTTGCTTCTCTGCAGGTCAATGCTGTGTTCCAGTTGCAATTTGAGGGAAATTTTTGGTTGCCTAATTATTATGGTTTTGTTAAATGTTAATAATATGTATGAAGAAGGCCTCTGCAACAGTGCCATCCATCAAGTTATTCTCCACACTACACTATACAGAAATACTGTTCAATAAGAAGCATTATCCCAATTTCCCTTTTGCATTTCAGTGGGCAAGGTGCCCTCATGGCCTTCCCCTGTAATTACTGTTAACAGTAGATTGTACCCAGAGTGAAGAAACATATATAGTGTGGAATGTACTATAGTTACCATATTGATTAAAATAGAGAAAAGAACTGGGGAATTTGTTGGTGTGTGAACCAAATTTGGTTCATGCCAGCAATGGTTGCTCCTGCAGGAAGGATAAGCAATCCTTTGATGGCTAACCCAATCTCCAGTGGACATGTGCTGGCATCATTCCTGGTGCCATTCTTGGAAAGAGAAAACAGTATCAACAGTGGATTCTGCCCTGCATTCATTTGCTTTTTTTATTGTGGATACTTGTATTTGCCCCATAAATTTATTAAATCAACTTCTCAATATTGTTTGGTTTCCATTAAAGAAACCTTGTACCTGTGACTTGTCTGTGACATGATAGTGGGGATGGATATCCTATGGCATCCACTAGAGCAGGAATAGTTTTGATACAGCAATCACATTAATCTGTTCAGTGCTTTGTTGGATTGCCCCCCATTTAAGGGTGTCTTGTTTCTTTTTAATGTTGCATTGAAATACAGAAGGCGTTTGATTCAGTCAGCCTCCAGATGCAGTTTCCTGAGTAGCAACTGCACCAATAGTATGTGAAAATGAAGCAGGATTAGACTGCTTTCTTCGTCTGGTTTGTAATCCAGCCATACCTTAATCTTTATGTTGAAAACTGAATGGCTTGTTCTGCTCTGGCCAGGGAGTGGTGGCTAATGGGGTGAAGAGACAGCTTGTCTGTCTCTGCCAGACTTCTACAAATACAGCTTATTGGCAGGTTTTGCTTATTGCTACTTGTGGGCCACTCCAGTAACACAAAGGAGTAGCTCATGCTGCTCAAGTTTGTAATGGTTTGGGACTTGTACTTGAGAATTGCTGTGCTCAAAACCATTTTATGATGGTCTCTCAGCTGTGAGCCAGCACTGGTTTAAAGCAGTGCCTACAAGCAGTACATCAAGTCTTTGTAAACTGTTGCAATTTCTTATGATGGCTCTGGATTGGCTTCATCTTTTAGATGTATATATTACTGTGTTGTTGTTTTGTGTTTCAGCTTTACAGACATGCCTTTAAAACTGGCCTTCTGCCTAAAGTTATCTTTGGACAGCAGTCCCAAGCTACAAGACGTGGCAAAGGCTGCCAGAGGTTAAATAAATCATTGTGCAATGTAAGCTAGAGACCATATACAGTCACATAAACAGTGAGCACTTTTCTCAGGAAAAGTTGTGCAGGATGAGCAGTCACAGAAGTAACTGTGGATAAAAGAATGGTGGATAATTCTTTAAATGCTATGTTCAGAGAAGAACCTCGCTATTTACCTAATGGTGTTTTCCTGGTCTTGTTTAAACGATTGATCAGATCCTGATGCATGTAAACATGTTCTGTTAGAATACTGGAGAAAATTTTGAATGCTCTTTTTCCTCTAAAACCTGTTTCCCTCATTGATGATTTTCTAGGGGCTTCCTGTGATGTGATCCAGTGTGACACTGGCCAGAGCACTAATGTACTAATTTCTGTAAATTCTTACGCAAACCAAAAAGGAGAAATGTATTATTTTTGTTATTTAGCATTTTTCCTACTCATATTCATGCTTATTGGGGTTGTTGAAATTCTAATACATCTGGATCAATAACTTAAATGGGACAGAACAATTCAGACTTCAGAAGAACTAAAAATGCAACATTTAGTTGAACTGCAGTTCAATTTATTTTTTTAAGTTTTAATATTGCAGGGTGTTACATAGGAAGACTTTCTCATTTGTTAACATGACACGAGAAATCATCAGTTCTTGGGTGCTGCATGTACTTGTGCTTTTTTCCTTTTCTTTAATGTCCTCCAAAGTAGTTGCAGCTCAGATTAAGAAAAAATATTAAGCTGCCAGGTATGAATATCCTTAGAATATCTCTTTCTTTTCTTTCAGTGGTTTATATGCTTTGCTGCAATGCCTGCACAGTCACCTGGCCCATCTAGCCATGTCTCTTTTCAGCTTGTGTACTTAACCTGCACAAATCGTTTGTTGTTCTTAGGTTCGTCGAGCTTTTGCTATGCTAAACAAATTCCTAGGGTTATGTTGGTTTATGTGGCTTTGGTCTCTTTTTTGCAGAGGTAGAAATAAAAATATATAAAAATGGCAGCAATGTTGGTCAAAAATATGGAGAGGTTTCTATAGGAGTTATCAAACTAAAGCAGATTTCAGAACAGATGGGTTTATTTTTATCCAGTGTATAATTAAACTGTGGAGTTTGTGAATTTTTGCCATGTAGAGCTTTGTGATTCAAGATCAGGAGGCAGTTGGAGAAATTCTATGATTATCATGGATGCTCTTAGTCATGCAGTTTAGCTTTAGGTAGTCCTGTGAGAAGCTATGACCCTTATGGGTCTCTTCCAATTTGAGATACTCTTGGGCTTCTATGGATGTCTTTGGATACAGGAAAAATATAATACACATCTACTGAAGTTAAGCATTAACATTTTTAGGGAACAGGAACAGCAAAGTATCACCATTGTGGACAACTCTTAGCAGTTGTCAGAGGTGGGATGCTGGTCCAGGTGGATCTGTGGTCAGGTCCAGGATGGCTGTTTCCGTGTTACTCCTCCTTGCTAAGCTGGAATCGGTCAGAGTGCCTTGGAAGCTGGCTGGCAGTGATGCACACATCTCAGCTCTGTGCTGGGGTACTGTTGGATCCCTCCACTTCAAGAAACCAAGCAGTATCCTGCGAACGTTTCTTTTAATCAACTTACCAGCTACATTATTTCATATGTTCCTAGCAAAAGTATTTGACTTTTCTGTCCCTTCCTTCCCTATGCCCCCAAGACCCTGGGATTGCAGGATAAAATACATAGTTAGCACTGTGTATCAGCAGTGAGGGGGATTTATCTTGGTCTGCAGCAGCAAGGATACCTCCTCTTGCAAAAATCTGTTCTCTGTGTTTTCTAGGATATTTGAGGCAGATATGGCCCTGAAAAAGTGCTGCTTGCAAATAACCATTTTGCAGAGCTAGAAAAGGAAGGAAGGGGTCTTTCTTGCAATATGAAAAATGCAAACTGCAGGTCCCCAACCCCTTCATAGTGACAGTGTCACACCTTGGTTGGGGTTTAAGGCCCATTACAGCAGCAGTCTTCTGGGATAAGGAGTTTTGCTGTGTTTCTCTCACAAGGCTCACAAGGTTAGGACTCAGCAAGGTTTATGAGCCTGTAAAAGGTGTGTAGTATGAATTATAACTCTGGGGCCTGGAAAGACATACTGAGAGATGTGTGAGGACTGGGAGAAAAAACTGAAGCAACTGGTTACACAGTCCCGATAGGGAAATACACTGCTCCCGCTCTTCTTGTGCCACACAGGCGTGCTGTCTGCTGAGGCAGCTGACGCATGTCCACAGGCCTCTGCTGCCTCAGAGCACCGGCTGCAGTTGCCTGGTTGTTTCGTCACAGCTTGGTCTCCTGGCCTTTGCAAACCAGCTGCTGACACGCTTGCCTGCTCTGTGCTGGGAGAGGTTACTGCAGCTGCTGAACACGAGCAGCTCTCTGGTTCGGTGCAGTCTGTTAAGACACACTGCAGCCATGATGATCAGCATTGCAACAAGGCTGCTTTATGGGGATTGGTGGCTCAGTGCCCCTTTCAGAAGTTTCCTTTTACCTCAGGTGCTGATTCCTGATTTGTGTCCGGCTGAGCACCCTGTTCCCTCTCTTTTTCCACATACAGCTTACGGATAGGTTGCTACTGAAACTGTGCGGTGGTGGTACCTTAAATTGGAAGGTTGTCTTGGGGAGATACTCTCTCACAAGGTATGTCTGCTGTGCTGTGACAGTTAAACGTATAGGAAAGTATTGCAGTTTACCAACATTCTATTTATGTACCTTGGACTATATAGAGTGTATATTTTTATATAGCTATAAAACACACACATATAGCAAACATTGTTTTATATATCACATATATGCATATGTTCTATACACATACACTATTATAGTGTTGTACTACTCTATATACTACATATAGTACTATTGTGGGCATGGAATATATGAGGATAAATATAAAGCCAAATATAATAGATCTGTACAAAACTTACTATGATCAGCTACTTCACTGTTCTGCCAGTCACTGTTTTGTCTTCTTGTAGACAAATGTGTGTGGGCATCATGTAAAGGAGAGTCATTGTTTAGTAAGAGCAGGTTGAGTTCTTATCTTTGAGATGTTCTGAAGGGTCTGGTGGCATTTTCTAGTTCTAGTTCTGGAAGGTTCTTGGTCTCAACAACAGAGTGGCCTAGCATATATCTAGCTAACTTTTATCTTCAGGCTTTGCTGCATCAAAAGGCCTTTCAGCAACAACGAGCAAAACATCCAGTGAGAGCTGACATCTTAGAGGTGGAGATAAGACACATTTTCTCTGTTGGGTTTGGTGGAGTTTTCTCCCTGTGTATTTTTGGCTTTCCTATAGGGTTTTTTTGGTGGACTCGAAACTGTACCCTGCAATTGTGTTATTGACTGTCAATATCAAACTTCCACTGCTAAACAGAGATAGGTATGTGAAGTCCTTGACCAATTTTGGGGGATGAAGCCACCTCCACTACTTGCTCAAATACTTGTCTGGCAGTATTTAAGAAAATTTTTAGGAGGTTGCTTGCATGGAAGGTCCCTGGGGCAGCACAAGTGCAAGCATGGAGTGTGAGGCGAGGGGAGCCGTGTGCGGTGGGAGCTGGCACATGGTGCTCTGGCTCTTACCAGTGCTGGCAGCTGCAGCACGCAGCAGGGAGCCTGCGAGTGTGAGATTGTGCCTTATCTCCTGCAGCTCCTTATCTGCCCCTTGCACGGAGCAGGGCAGCTGAGAGTGAGAGAACTTGTTAAAGCCTGTGACTTTCAGCCTGCTACTCTAATGAACTTAGCTATGGCCACCTCAGTTAAGTATGATAAAATCACTATTACCAAAACCACCTTTAATTAAAAAAAATTTATTTCACGCTTCTATACAAATATCCACAGGTAATTTCTGATCATGGAATGATGTAGCATTCTTAGCTGGTCTAACAAAAGTTTGAGATAAAAATATACCAGTGACATGACTTATTTTTCAAGAACTTTAACACTGCTAAGACATTCGTGTTCTTAGGTGAGGGCCACAATCTGATTTTATATTAGGGGTATTTCTCAAGCTTCTTAGCCCCTGATTAGCCTGGCTTCTGATGCTGCTGAGCCTTTAAGCAAATAAGCTAGGATTCTAGAAGCTCAAAAATTGGATAACATCTGAATTAATACGTAAGTGTTCATAAAGTCAGGGTCATAACATACTGAGATTCTCATTTACTAGACTCATCTTTCTTAACACTAAAGGTAACTTTTTAGGTGACCACACCTTCCAAGAAGGTACATTCAAAGTTAGCAGTAAAAGTAAGATACTTGACAACTGCCCTCCTAGCAGGTTTTACCCTATGAGGGGAAAAAGTACCAAGAGGTTTTTGCATAGTTCATATCACAAGTAATTAACATGCATGCTTTTTGAGCAGAATTTTGTTTCACATGGAATACACAACTGTAAGCTAAATCTTTGTTCTTAAATAGTACCAAGGCTTTAGAATATGGGTAAAAAAGTAAACTCTTTAAATCATTTTCTCAGTTATGTTACAATAACCAGAGTACTAATAACATAATGGTTCTACTTTTGTCAACATTCAGGTATTCAAGATGATTCAGTAGTCTCAACGTGGATCAGCTCAGATCCTGACAGTTAAGGTAAATAAGCCATCTAATAGCCTCTTTCAAGTGCTATACAACAGTTGCAGTAGTCAATGCCTTTTGCCAACCAGGAAGTCCTTAAGAAGCTGGAAAGAGGTTTCCGAAAGACTTTTCACTTTCTTGCAGCGAGTATAAAACGGTATCTAAGACACTACTTCAGCTTGGCGTCCAAACTGTTAAACAGTCCACAGTAATATACAAATCATGTTACAGGACCTGATGTTACAAGTATCAGGGAAAGAAAGCACCCGTACACATCATTTGCATAAATAGTTACATTTTAGAAAGCATTGGCACCTTCAGTGATTTAGTAAAATGCAGTGAAAGCCTCAGGTCTCATAATTTGAAGTTCAAAAACAGAAATACAAAAACCGGAACAGTGGATTTAAAAATTCAGTAGTCTTTGGCCTACCAGTTAGCCAAAGACAATGATTTATAATAAAAATAAATACAAAAATGACTAAAATATATATATACAGAAAGTACATCTAATATTCAAGCCTCTCTTGAAAAAAAAAAACACCTGTGTATATTTGTTGTGAACAAGAATCACACAACGTGATCTTAAAAAAAAAAGAACCTAAAATCAAGCAACATGACCCATTGCACGTGTAATTAAAGATGATGCTTTTTGATAAGCCCTAACTACTGCAGCAGGAAAAAGTTATGACTAAAGCAGACTTGCAAGTTTTCAGTTATACTTGAACAAAGTATGATAAGGCCACTGTGTGTTTATAAAGCACTGTGCATTGACAGAACAATGGAGAACTCATCTTGACCTTAATCATGCATTCCTTAAATAACTAGGAAGAAGGTAGGATCACAGGAGGATCAAAAGGTCTGCTGTAGTGGTTTTGCTTATTTTGCAGAAAAGACCCCAAATCAGCATAGTGTTTTCTAAAGTGTGTGTTAGATTTAAGGGGGATGAAGAGGCAGTGTGGAAATTAAATAAGGCAAATAAAGTCTGTTGAAGCCATTTTAACTGTGCAAACAGAAGCCTCAATAGAAGCAGTAATATCTACAATCAAATGGTGAATGTCCATAGTGTGCACAGGCCTAACTCCATCAGTATTCCATTAATGAAAACCTTAACCTCTATCTGAACTTTGTGGATAAACAACGTTTTTGCCTAAGAATAACTTTCATTTTCATCCCATTTGGTGAACCACTGTTTTGTCTCAAGGTCTTTGCTTTTCTCTTCTTTGATCTGTCGCTCCTCTTTTCGAATTCTTACAGCGTGATAGCGGGGGACACTGTCTTCGTACCTGGAACGCCGGAAGAACCCGCACTGCGCAGACAAGGAAAGGAACACTTTAGGTGTAAGTTGCTGCCAAAGTACTACAATTGTAGAGGCACTAAATTCTCCCTTCACACAAATGTGCAGGTAAGAAAATTGAAAACAAAAGTATGTAGGCCAAAAATGTAGCAATACATAGCTGTAAAAATGTGAGCCAAGAGGTCTGCATTAGCTGTTCAGCAGCAGTTAAAGACAAACGGCATGCTCTGACTATCCATGGTACTCAAATACCTTAAAAAATTCCCTCCAGTACAAAGCTGTTCATTCATCTAATGAGGACATTTACTGCTACACGCAGGAAAGCTGCTTCTCCTGAATCTAAGGTAGGTATGTACTTCAGTGTCATGTATGGTGACATGATTTACCCTTAAGAACCTACAGAAAGATTTCCAGAACATTGAAGAAAAGTTACCTTAAGGGCCTTGGTTTTCAAAGCAGCAGTCACCTGAACTAACTGTGCTGTATTAGACACATGCTTCTTTGTTCTCTGCTATTTTTTATTCAAAGCCATTGTAAAAACTGATTTTGAGTATCAAGGAATGGACTCAAATTAATTTCCAAAACAAAAGGGAGCTATGGCCACAATATGATGAAGATGGTGATTGGTATGCACTCAGCTTTACATCCTTATGGATCACTGAGGTCAAGATTCAGGTTAAGAGACATTGTGCCATCCAACTGTCATTAGATACTGCTAGGGGTAAGAAAAGGCTAAAGTGGGCAAGGTTTTGTTCATAGTATTGAGGGTGCTGGATTTTTTGGTTCTGTTTGGTCAATGGTTTGGGGTTTTTTTAATATTAGAACTTAATGTGGAACTGAATTTTAAAAAAAGTTACAGTGAGCAAAGACCAAATCTTTAGCCATCTCATAGTTTCATTAAACACTGTTTTGAAAAAATTCATAAAGAATTTCTCCCCACCCATTCATCCCAAGCACACTTATGGATACAATGCACATGCATGTAATGTTTTAAGTGGAATAAAGGTTGCTGGAAGCATAAATCATCATGCATCTTGTAGCTTCAGCAAAGTGTGTTCCTAGAGAAGTCCACCTTAGAACTCAAGTAAAACAGATGTTTCCACAGCAATAAAGTCTCATTAGGAAATCCCTTCTCCAATATAAGCAATAGGTACCTTTCAGCATGCACTAAAGGTTAGTAAAGCAAGTTTATGTACTGTCCAGGTATCTTATCTTTACATCTTAACTCTATGGTGTTGATTCCCATCTTGCAAGCTTAAAGACTTAGTTGTAATGTTAAAGCATAACTTTAAAAAAATACTAAACACCATTGCAACAGATCACCATGTTTTTTAAAGAAATAAATAAGAAGCATTTTAGACCAGGGTAAACCTCTGTGTGTTCACATGCACCAGAAGCTGAAACTCTATCAACAGAAGGAGCAAGCAAGCATGATAGCTTGAAATCCAAAAGTTAATAGAACTTATGCAGAAAAAGCTTCACAGTTAGCCACTGCAACCACAGCATGTGCCACAGCTAGAAATAAAAAAATATCATCAGTTACCAATTACAGAAGTAGATCAGTACTATGCATCAGAAGTAAGCCTCTCTTTATCAGATGGCTGAGCATGGATCTCAGCCTTGTGATATGTGGCATCGTAATGATCTTTCTTATTTCTCTTGAAGAAACCACACTACAAGGAAGCAAGGTATTTAGTCAATTTTTGTGGCCTGAAAGGGGTCAAACCTATTAAAACTGACTTAACTCTGTCAAGTGTCATCCTTTCACAGGCCAACAAAAAAAAAAAAATCAGCTGTTTCTAGATCTGAGAACTTCAACAAAAGTTATAGAATATTATCTATAAGAATATTCAACAGAATAACCTGAGTTATTAACAGAGTAACCGGAGAATATTATTCTAGAGGCATTCTGATAGATTCCCTACAAATTTGCTGGGTTTTTTTTTAAGAAAAGCTACAATAAAGTATGTCCATAGCAAGTGAAGGTGGCTGTGAAGAGCAGAAGGAAGTCTATACAGAAACCTGTTTGTGGACTAGTGCACAGGACAGACAAAAACACAAGGTGTAGAACAAAACCAGTTACTTCTTTGACCCCTTCAATACAAGCTTTTCTCTTAAACCAATGAGGTATCTGTCTTTCATAGAACAGCACAGTCTGTGTCATCAAAAACAGCATTTTACACTGTGTGGGCATGTGAAAAATGTTTGTATTTTCATGCACAGTGAAACACTAGTAGTCAGAACCTAAAAGCCCACCCAGTAATCATTCATCAGGAATATCTGCAGGTGCAGCTGGGCATTTTTTAGAAAATAAGGAAATCAGAACTATCCTATGGGAAGTAACCTGCAGCAAATAGTTCCTCAAAGCTAACTGTTGCAGTTTCACTGGAAAAAAAGTGACAGGACATTCTTCACCTCCTCTTCCTTAATAACCTTCTGCTATCCCATAAGAGCAAATGCTAACTGCATACACCTGTTCTGTTACACTCGGAACCACCAATAATTGGGATTTTTAAAAAGGTCATTAGGAAAATATGTACTTGATTTTTTCTTTTCCAAATAGTTAACCATTTGTTATACCTCTTTATTTATTCCTTTAAGGTTTCTAAGATAAAAAAGCAGTAATACAGAAATTCATCAGCACACTTGGCTATGTATTAATACTGTGCTTTTGGTTATTTTCACCTACTATCAGTTTAATGCTATTTCTGATGTTATGAGAACAGAGCCCTACTAAAACATTTGCAAATAGCTCACATGAAGTTTTACACGTGACTGCAGAGGCTCCCAGTAGCTGTATCCATCTGTATCAAACTATGGCCTGTCAACATTTGTCTCGACTTTTATCTGGAACTCAAAACACTTCCTTTAGTGGATGTGAAAACAGTAAAATCATGTAACAAGTCTGTCCGTACAACCATTTTCATTCCAAGTGCTGCAAAAGCGAGGAACTGAATGTATGGTTTGTGCAGTTTTGTCCTATTTTGAGTCCCACATGTTAGTTTGCTATCTTGTCAGTTATAGACCAGAAAATGAAAAATAACCAGATGAATAATAGCTCACCTTCCACAGTAAGAATACCAGCAGTGCAAGCATGAGCATTCCAGCAAGGACAGCCACCGCGATGATCCACCACGGAACTCCTGTATAAAGGGCTACTGGTTTTGCAGGAAATACAGTAACACGCACCTAAGGGACAGAAAATGTGCAGGTGGAAGGAGTATTTCAGAAGGTACATGTTTAATTAGAAAGCTGCAATTTATACAGTCTTATCTCTTCTCTAAAAAGATGTCTTCTACAAAATGCTTTTGAAGAAAAAGTTCCCACTGGTATCATTTCAATATGGTAATGAATTTTTCCAACCCCATGAAAAGGTAAAAACTATCAATAATTCAAAACTCAGTTAAAAAGGTAAACTTTTAGCTAGTTTTGTTTTAAATTTGTTTCATTCCTGGTCTTTGGAGATAAGCTAGAACCATCACAACCATAACACATGGTTAGCATTAAACACTGAACCTACCTGAGCAACTTCGTTTGTGAGCTTAACATTCTTTGCTGCAGCAGGAACACTGATAGAAGCCCTAACAAGAATGTCAAGGTAATTCATTTTTGAGTACTCCTGTTCCAAAATAAAAAGTGAATATTAGACACAGAACAGGAAAGAACTCTGACCTTTCGAAAATGGCAGGTAAGAGGACTTACCTCTAGGAAGGTACTGTTCCACAGTCTGGAACGCAGCACAATAGATGCCTTGCTGTCAAAACCCTTCAGAGGACACTTTATGTCCACACAGCGTGCATTCACATTGCAGCTCTGCAATTACAGATTTCTACAGGTAAATAAGATCACATCCCCACAGATTGTTTAAACCTCACCCCAAGATTAAAAACTGGATTATATGCATCATACTTACATGCAAGAGCCACTATCTGTTTGTACTGATAGCAATGGGAAAATACAATTAAGATGTTATTACTTGCTTATTTTAATGTAAGTAACAATGCAGATATTCTTTCCTAGTTCTCCCTCACAGTAGATAATCTACATGTTCAAATTTTAAAAGCATCGATACTTGGATATAAGATAAAAAGAAGGCAAAGAGAGAATTTCTTTCACTCTGCCAGACTCAGAAAAGCCCTCCTTCGAGTGCAGGTGGAGGTATCTGACAAGAACATAGGTGGTACAATATCCTTACCAAAGTCGTGTATTTTCTTTCTGAGAATAAAGAAAATGCCTTGCTGTCTGTAATCTGCTTGTCTGCAACCTCACGCTTCCTTCTTGAGTTATGGGATTCCTAAAAGGAAAAAAAAAAAAACAAAACTAAGAAGTAGTTTATCATAAGAATCTTTTAATTCATAGAAGCAAAGAAACTAGAGTTTTCTTCTTCCAAAATGAGCACATGACTGACAGCATTATATATCCCTACTTACCTACATTTACTGGTAAGAATAAAATTTGAGATTACCTAAAGAAAGGCCAACAGACTGTTTTCTTTAATAGGGCAAGGAGAGGTTTAGATTTATAAAAGCTTTCAATGCTGTTTCCACATTTATGTCTAGATAAAGGGTATTAATGGTACTATGCTAAAAGAGTAAGAATGTGCTAAGGTCAGTAGATTCAGTTTTTTTTAAATGTATACTAATTACACTCACTGCCAGTTATATTAACTAATATAATGATCTGACAAAAACAGGTTTATGTGCATGCAGTTTTAATGGTGGAAAATAAAAACTCCTCACATATGATCTCAAGATTATATGAAGAAGAAAAACAGGCGGCTCAAGTTTTAGGAAATAGATCTTGCTAGATAGGTACAATCCAGGGTTATGAAAATTGCTTTTTATTATATTTGTTGTAAATAAATAATATAAGGTTCAAGCCCTTGGTCTTTAAAAAAAGTACATGGAATGCTCACAGGCTGGGAAGATATTTACAGTTACTTACTGTTTTTCTAGTAAGAACTCAGACTGAACAGTTTTCGATAATGCTGNTTAGTAAGAACTCAGATGTTTTTATTACTGAACAGTTTTCGATAATGCTGATGAAATTTGTTAGAGCAGTCAGCAGTTTCATCCTGTATAAGAGCATATAACAGCAGTGCCCATTGCAAAAACTGTCATCATGACATAGCATCTATCCTTTAGCGTATCAGCCTCATTAGCTGTTATGAAGTCTCCTAACAGGCTCATTCACTGATACATGGGTCACGTATTGTGCTTGTGAGCTGCTGAAGATAAAAAATAAATCCTTCTAGAGGCAAGCTCTGATGCTTTACTCTCACTTGCTGTGGGGTGCTTTCATGTTGTACCAATTCGTGAACAGAAAACAGGGCAACATACCGCAACACGCAAACTGTTGATTTCATTCTCAGGTTGACAGGAGACTTTTTCCAAGCCTTTGGAGTCTATTTTCATCAAATAAAGCAGCCATTTGCCATTACTAATTTCTTTTGGCCATTGGATGTCCAGGGAAGCAGTGCCAAATGTTTTCAGTGGTCTGCCCAAGTTAGTTACCTGTTAAAACAAACATTCTTTAAACTGTGAAATACTTTTCAGAGGGATTTTCTTCCTGAAAACATTATTGACTTGGACAAGCTTGAAGCATGCAGCTAACAGGAAATTTAAATCAGATGAAAGGCAGTCAAAATAGTACAAAGACAAAGCATATACTAAAACTAGCATACTTGGAGAGCAAGTAAATACATAGAAGGATTAGAATTCCCTAACATGAACTTTTAGTTGTTGATTTTTAGAAATTTATCTTCATGTGAACCATAACTCCAATTTAGAGTTAACAAATCGGTCAGTTGCGCAACTGAGGCAAACTGCAAGTTTCTGAGGAACTCTGACACAGAAAGAGAACAAGCCCTTGCTCTTCTAAGACTGAAAGTTTTTTCCCAACCTCTTTTTTACTTTCTTAGTGTTACTATCATGCTAGCAGTTCTAAATCAGGTATTTTAACTGCTGCTATAATACATGGACCAGGTACAGAAAGAAGTAAAGGATTGACAGAGATGGACTTTAATTTCTCTTCGTCTCCTCCTTGCTGTATTATGCAGAAGACCAAGACAGTGAAATAAGACCCACACATCCAGAGGGGCTCTGCCAGCATCTCCTTGTGCTGGCTCTGTCCTCAGCCCGTTCTTGCTGCCTGTGTGCACCAGCCAACGCCTGCGCAGGCCCCAGGCAGGTTCTGCTTGAACTTTGTTCCCTCCCTGCAGGGGCTTTTATTGCACATTCCCTACAACTGAATGTGCATGAACTGCTCCAAAAATGAAGTGTGCAGGCAGCCTCAGGCCACTTCCTCAGAATATGATCATAAAACACGAAGGCCTAAAGAAGCTCTAGTCCACAGTCAAACTGCATGTTCTGATCAGGACGTCAGGATTTTGGGACAAAGAAAGCCAATTTCAATATTGCAACTTTTCAAAGTATTCATATAAATAAAGCAAGAAGCTGTGCATTTGATTACAAGCAGCTGTTAGCATTAATCTAAATTACTCACTCTGAATTCATACTCTATGAGGTTTCCAATATCATCTTCAGATTTCACAGCACTCTCACCGATGATGTTACCTCCAAAATACACCTGAGAAGGCTTAGCAACTCTATTCAGGTGGGAGTGGGAAAGGAGAATAATCAGATTTTAATGAGTCTGCAGCAAAACTGTCCCCAGACCCCCCAATTTGTCATGCTACCAACACTTACCCAGTGAGTGATAAAAGCAATTCAAGAACCACTTTAGCACTGGCTGCAATTGGAGTCAAATTAACTTGAGTGCTTGTTCTACAATGAAAAGGAAACAATGGTGTTCATTTTACAAATTTAGTGGGTTTCTCTTTACTATTAAATTACTTCTGTGAATCAAACAAATGAATTCAAAACGTTTACAACTGTATATCAAAGCAAAGTGCAGGTGCATGCACACAAAGAAAACTTACGTTTCCAGCTTCAGGTTAATGTCTAAGTCTGTTGTATCAACGTTGACTTTAGTGGTACTTAAGATCAGATAAAAGGTTACCTAAACAAGAAAGAAGATAAATATATGAGCTCTTTATAAGATATATTGATTCATGAAATTTTATAGAAGTGTAGTATTAAGTTCTAGAGTTGAAAAGACAGATCCAAATCAAATTTCCAGTTGCAACACACAGAAACTTTGGAAGATTGCAGTCAGAAATAAGATTTTACAACTTGAGTAAAGTAAGTGTAACTTACATTAGAATTTCTTTTGAAAGGATTTCCAAGTTCACACTCTGCTTGAGAACCATTTTGGTTAGCACCACAGGTTAGCTGTTTTTCCTGATTAAACACAATACATTTACAAGTAAAAAAATGCCGAAAATATTTTAAATTTTTCAGTATTTTTTCTCTTAAAAATACTTACAGGATAACCCCTCATCTCTCTGAATGCAGAGTATGTCAGACTGTCTGGAAAAGTTGCAATTAGTTTAGCTTCATACGCATCTTCACCATCTTTTTGTGGATTTTTTACATCAGATGGATTGTTTGTCACTGTTATTTCCAGGGCAATATCTTTCTGGTCTTTCAGAACAAGCACTGGCCTGCCATTTTCACTACAGAAACAGAATGTACAGGGTTCTGTGCATTAGGAAAACAAATGTGTATGCAAGTTTGCTTCTTATTATGGTTTATCCAAATAGGATTTCCTCTTATTAGCGTAGAATTATGGTAAAACTATGAACATGAATAGTCATAGGTTTTTTTCCCCACACCAGTATTTCATCTGACAGTGGCCAGCAGTTAAGAGGACAGAACAGGCTGATAAATCCCTCAAGCAATCAGGAGTTTATGGTACTTCTGAACCAGCACTTGCATCTGACTCATGTAGTGATGAATTTTCTCCAAATGAATCTACTGACCTGCTTTTTTCTTGTAAAGTATACATGGGTTTGGCTTCCGAGTGCGGCACTCACTGCTAAAAATGTCTGACTGCTGGCAGTAAATAAACATAGTTCCTTCTGTTTGTTTTACCCCCGTTCTAATTTCCCTGGCCCTCCAGGAAGGAGGGATGCAGCAGCATGCTGGGGTATGTGTTAAAATGAAATCATTACTCCCCTTCTCTCTAACTGCTTCTCTTGGGCCATTAGACTATACTCTATGAGTTAGAGTATGTCATATCATAGTCAAATTTCATCTGCAAAATAATTAACAGTGTCACGCAATAAACTACTCAGGGCTGGTTTAGAATCTCATTTCTCCAGGTGTTAAATTGGTTTTTTTTTTACTTTTAGCCCACCCCTGCACTATTGTGGCCACTTTGTATCCATTCAACACTGAACCACTTTTCTTCTCAAGCTCATCCCCTCTATCCCCCATTCCTCACCTTGGTAAATCAATACTACTACCAGGGGCTGTGTTTGCCAGACACAGAACAAACCTGCTCTCTTTCACAAAATCCTCTCCTGAAAGTTCTTTTAAGCACTTGTTAATAATTTGAACTTTAGAAATGCATTAATCAAGACTTACAGTGGTAAATAAGTAAACCTGTCTTCATTTCCCTCTCTCGTACAAAACCGGTACTGAAGCTTAAGATTGCTGTGACATTCATTGTCTTCCCCGCATCCTTCTTTTAAGAATTCCACCTAAATAAAACCAAAGCAATTTTACTGCCTGACACACAATAGTAGCTTAAAATGAGATTTCTGAAGCACGTTGAATAAAGCATCTGCATGGAACTCACAAGACACTTTCCTGGACAGAGTTCAGATTTTCACCTGACTTTTAATTCTTGCCTGTTGAGTTTTTCTTTGTGAGATACAGACCTTGATGCTAGTAATTTAGAACTTTAAATGTGACTAAAAAGCAGAGTTGTATAATTCTAAGTGAGAGGTACACTTCTAATAAGGAAATACGTCTTTAAGTCTGATTCTTCAATAAGCATTGAGGAAATGAGAATTTTTAACTGAGATATTCCCTCCCTTTTATGTCACTGGTGCAGGCATTGCTCAAATGCTGTTACAGCATCCTAACTGTGAAAGAACAGAGTGTACATTATCTTGTTATGTGGGACAAGTGTTCCCAGCAGGAGACAATGAATTTCCGTTTTTCATCAAAAGTACATTTCCTCCTAAACTTATTGGGGAGAGGGAAGGAACGGAGGAGCCATACCATCTTCACTTTGGTTGCAGAAGAACACAGTACATAGTTCATAACATGTTGTAACAAGTTCAGAACAAAATATAAAACAATCCAATAGTTACACATCCAGTGCCACCCCAGTTATTTCCTCTGGACATAATTTAGTGTCTGTAGTCTTTAAAATTCAGTTATTTGTAGAAGTGCAGATTTATGTGAATATGTGATATCAAAGGCTTACTTTTGTGGTCTCTGTTTCAGATTCATTTGAATTTAGAATTGGTGTAAGATCTGGAAGAGCACTCTCTTTTCCCTTGGATGGTGACTCCAGGCCAGCAATTTTAACACTGACTGATATTGGAATGGGACGTAGCTTATCTTTAATTTTTTCCTGTTAAAATATTTTAAGTTGCGTAGTTAGTGTACAGTGCAGAGAAGAAAAAACAACACAAAAGATGAGCTTTTGATACTATGTATCAATTCAGCATTTTCTAAATATGCAGGAACACAAAGAGCCCAGCCCTACTGTCTGTTTTTTTTTCCTCCAGCTTCCCAATCTGATGACTTCTCTCAACATTAAGAATTCCTAGGAACCACAGACAGTAATTCAGGCAGGCGAAATTCACACAGCTACAGTAAAATAACACTGGAACAGGTTTGAGTAACATGGTCCAGTAAAAGGTATCCCAGCCCATGGCACAGGAGCTGGAATTAGATGATCCTTAGGGTCCCTTTCAACCCAAACCATTCTATGATTCTATTCTGTTCATAAATTAAGGTTCTTTCATCTGCTGTGGTCAAAAGCAGCCTTGGAGGCTGACTCATTCCTCCTGAGCCAAGAAGGAATCTGTTTAGCCTCTGGAGCAATACCACCTTTAAGCGCCACTGCAGCAGCCAAGTCAAGAGAGAACAGACCAAGCTTTCTTGCCCTGCCCATTCATCCACACCAAAACCAATGGGTTAAAACTCTTTTCCTAAACAGTCACACTGTAAAATTCTATAACAATTATTTCTGTCGGAAACAGCTCTCCATTTTTGGCACTCAGTCCCTCTCTAGTGTTCTTAATTAGTTCTGCTGTATTGACCTCCAGAGTGTGCTGCAGTGGCTACAGTTTTTATCCATACTTTGCAAGAAAGGCAACAGGAGGAAGCAGCATGTGTGCAGGGAATAGTAAACTACGGTGGGTTTTTATTTTTGAAGCTTTATATTGCATATGACTTTTAAATTATATACAAAGTTATATACAAAGGTTCCTTCCATGAGGCTGCAAATAAAAGAGCATTCTTTTGTTTTAAGTGGATCTAAATGAAACAGAAATAAAATACTCTCCCTTACCTGCAGTATAAGCTTCGTGGTCACACACTCCCATGAGTTCTGTCCCCTGAGGGTTGTACTTGCAGTCAGCTGATCAGAGGAGTGGCCACTGAAGCGCACCCTGGAGGGCAGGCCCAGCTGCCGCCTCTCGTTCTCCACTTCAAACGTGTAGTTGATCTCTATGTGAAAAAATAAAGTCGGTCACTATTAAAAAAAAAAGAATCATTGCCATATGAAAAAGAACTTTAATTTCACCAGGTATGATCTTAAGCATTATTCTAGAAGACTGTGTCAGCCAGTGCTGGGCTTCACTGTCTGTTTTCAGTAATTTAAAAAACTTTCTCCATGTCAGTTTTGTCCTGCCACAGTTGGACCAGGTACCCCGTGTGTGAGTCTAAGGACAAGTTCTAAACCGAATCCTGTCATTGCCTAAGTAAACGGTTCCCTTAGGGGCACGCGGAGCTGGCTGGGGCCGCTGTAATTGCAGTGCGGAGCCAGCAGAGGGCTGAGGTGCCCACTGTCAATCCCCGCCTGCGCTGCCGGGGATTCCTGCTGGGTCCCAAATGGCACCTGAGAGCCAGCAGGATTCTCAGGTCAAAGTACACTGCTGATTTTAACACTGAAAGCAGAAGTGTGACTAGAGGTGTCTAGCTGCGTGCTCAGGCACGTTTTGCTAGATCTGAACTTGATGCATCTTTTAACGATCACTTCACTGAGCTAATTCAGTGCTGCGCAGATGGGAACAGCACTGAGCGTGACAAGGCACGGAGAGCTGCAAGCACTTCACCTGCTGAAGGACCAGGACCTCATTCAGGCACATCCTTTGGATTTTAAAAGTAACTGAGAAACTCAAGACAACATAGGAGAAAAAGGAGCATTTTCTTAAAAATGACTTAAAATTCTTCTCATTTCCTCTCAAAATCCTACACAGTTCTCCAAGAGGTAGCAGCAGCAATATTGTAACAAGTGCTTTACATTTTTGTGGCACAATCTAATTGCGCCACCGTCTTCCAGTCTTCTCCTATCAATGCAGATTTCTTTATTTCAGTTAATTATTTCCACAAAAGCATTTTCATGAATACAGGACAGGTTCATAGGGTAAGCTGCCAATAAGAAATAATGCTCACTAAGGATATATAAAATATTCTCTAAAGCAGCACTAACCTAGAGAGGCAAAATGGTTTGGGTCTGTATAGCAGCCATTTGCTCACTGGCAGTTGTAATACTTAGAAAGCTTTAGTCTGTCATCCACAGAACAGCTCAACACACCAGCATGACTCTAAATACAGACTGTGCAACAGCTGAGCTTAGCACTGAGTCACATTTTAAATTTGTCAGTCACTGTCTGAGATGAGTCACTGTCATTTGAATAATATCTTTCCATGATAAGCTCTAAAGAAAAAAGCCAAAAACAAACCATGTGACAAACAGATCAAAAATACTTCTCTTCAGAACTTACTTATTCTTGGATTTAAATCTCTGGGGTTTGCAGTATACTTAAAACATGCTTTCACATCCATCCTGTAAAAAGTGCCAAGAAATTAATATTAACTTTAACAAGGTTCATTCAATAGAATGAAAAGTTTTAACCAATCAGTCTTATGACTGTGGTATTTGCTGCTTACTAGACTGAATTACAAAGCAAGAAAACATTGTCAATAAGCAGTTAAACTTTCTAGCATTTGCTCTTATGTCTCCCTACTCAAGAGAAAGCTGTTCAAGCCAAGATACTTGTGTTAAAAGTCTGAAAAGGCAAGGTGACATTCATTTTCAAAAATGACATTATGAAAAGGACGTATTCCACACCTTGTCTTTAGCACAGTAGCCCAAAGAAATTCAGGAAGTCAAAATGATCATATGTAGATACATTTGCTTAACCTTCATGACTCTCATATCCCTTCACTTGAACATGATCACTGAATGAATTCTGACAGCAGAAAACTCAATACACCAAGGTGCTTTTTTTTCATTTACCTTATTTCACCATGGTCCTCAGGGTTCTTTTTCTTTAGATCAATTCTGTCAGGCTGTACTATAATGTTTCTGCTAATGCTTATCACAGGCCGAGATCTTCATTTGGGGGAAAAATGGGGAATAAAAACAAGGGGTAAAAAAAGTTGTTGTTTCTGTGAAGATTAATGAAATAATTAATGTGAATATCAGATTCCCTCCACACCTGCATTGATTGTCAACAAGACATTCCAAGAAACACAGAGTTTGGCTTTGATACTGGTTAGAAAAATACCTGAAAGCTATTAAAAGTGAAGCAAAGCAAAGGTCACCGAGAACAATTACAGATCCTGAGGGGGAAGCAGGCTACACTAATGTGATATTGTTGTTGTCATTTTATAACTTACGCAGAAAATTCAGTGGTGGTTTCTACCGCCAGCAGTAATTCAGCCCCTGTGAAACAACTATAGGTGCTCCAGTTCATTCAGGTTCACAAGAGCTTTCATATGGAGCCTGGTGGCTGTAGGAAATGTTGCTTTCATTTCCTGCTTCCTCTGCATGTAGGCTGTAACCATACTTCTGCCTGACAACTTGTCCTTTCTCTTCTATTTTTGGAATGAAGAAGACATTTCACATGAACAAATGAATGAGCTGATCCTGTTTTCATCAAAGCATCCAGAGGTTGTTTAAAATAGCTGGTAAGCCACCTGCTCCGTTTAACTGGGCCACTCCTTTCACTGTCACCTTAAGAGGTTTTTGTTCTCACCTTGGTAAAAGTTTTTGTCTTGCCTTTATCAGCAAAAGATTAAAGCTCCTTTTGAGTAAGCAGAATGCTAAATAATCTGACCAACTCCTCTACCACCTACTCTGTTCTCTTCGACAAGCCACATGAGTTGCTTTTCTTGGGCGCTGTCTAGTGTATTTAAGAACATGACGATAAATACTATACATCTTAGAGATGGGAGCATAAATTGTAGGAGAGGCTGTTCTGCCTGAAAAGTAAAGTTGTTTGTCCCAGAACTGAGATAACCAGTTTTGGAGTTTCTGCTTCTCCTCCTTTAGGTCCCAACAACAACCACCAAAGACCTGAGCTTGACGCAGCAGTCACAGTTCTGATGCTGAGACAGACAGTCCTCTTCCTGCCCATTACTAGTGATTCAGCTTAACAGTACATTAAACTGGAAAAAAAGCAGAGGTCTGCAAAGAACTGTGACTTCATCCCTAATTAAGGCATGTGCTACAGAAATCCCAAAGGATCTTAGCTGCAGGGCTTCCTCACTGTTTCATGGACCCCAGTGCAAGCTCAGCAAGGCTGTGTGTGCCTCACTGGTTTGGATCCTCAGCTACAAAAGTGTGGGTTTGTTCTGTTTTGTTCTATCTTCAGTAAAGCACAATTAGATCATATAAGGGCAGCAAATGTATCAGTTAACTTCTCCTTAAGGAATTACTTATCACCCTTAAATTCCATTCAGAATTTAAGGACACAGACATCCAAGTTGCAATAGGGAAAAATTAAGGTGCAGGTACAATGCCCACATCAGCACTCGACAGGAACTGTCCACGTTCACCCTCTTACCCTGTATTGATTGTAAGGCAGGTTTTCAAGAGGAGGAGGGGGATAAAGTAACAAACCAATTATCCAATCCCTGCCCTCCCCTCTCCCCTCAAATTTCCAATTTCCAGTAGGAAAAGTACACTCAAAGCCAAACAGCTTTTTGTTACTTACAAGAAAATTGTTTTTAAGAAACTAAAACCAAAGCCCTGGTATAGTTAGTTAAGCTTGTGTATATAATACCTGTACACATTTACAGAATCTGACAGGGAACCAACCGCAACATCAGGGTAGGAATTTTTATCCAGGTCCATATTTCCAGCAATAGAGTAACCAAAGAAATTGGTGTTTGTTTTTTCACCATCGAGAATCTAAAAAGCAAACAGATTGAGGGAATTCAGACATTTAAAAGTCATAAAGGTGAAATAAGTAATAAGTGAACGTAACTGTCATATGGCCAGAGAAAAAAGAGGGAAGAGATACAGTGAAGTAGGACCTGTGAAACAGGACCTCTGTGTTCAGTTCAGCTAAAGCATACTGAAGTGCCAAGATGATTTGCTCTTCTTCCAAGAAGCAACAGCAGTGAGTACCAGAAATTACTGATCTGCAGCGAGCTTACTTCATCTTTATTTGCAGTATTTACAGACTATACAAACTTGAAACAGAAAAAGTATTCTATAAAGTATTACAAAGTATTCAAGCAGTATTCTAGGGAGTATAATCAAGTTCCACTCCCACCTTGCAAATTTGACACAGTGACCTCCAAAAAAACTATAAACATTATTTAAGAAGAAAGTGAAACCGTAGTAGTGAAAGAGAAAATAAACTGATTGTTTTCAAATCACCAGATTTATTTTTTTAAAAAACACGGTATTTATTTATCTACACAACTTCTTCCTTCTGCACATATTATTGGTGCCAATGGATGGCCTCAAAAATAAAAATATATATTAATATCAAGAATTCCTAATCTTTCCAGTCAGCAGTGCAATCTTGGAAGGGCCCTGTGAGTTTCCTGCATACCCACCACCCCAATAATAGCAATGGAAAGGAAGATGGATAGCCCTGTCATGGCTTAAATTTTGTTCAAGACTAATTATATAGTAAAGGTTATTTCATTACCTGTGCTGGTTTTGTATTTATTCCATTCTCAGATCCATGATAAATGTATACTTTGCCAGAACCATCATATGGAGCCCCTACTGCAATATCTGTTGAAAATAATCTAAAATCATTCTTGCTCTTTCTGCAGCAGGCAATCAAAGCATAGGATGTTGCAAGTCTGGCACTGGCAAAACAATTTCACACACTTACATTGTCATTGTTTTCCGCTTACCTGGGTATCCGTCCTGATTAATGTCCCCAACATTTTCAACTGCAAGGCCAAACATGGAGTCAGTGGTTCCATTTAAGCGAAGCGGCTTCACCCCCGCCCATTTGCCTTGGCGGTTCATGTAGACGTACACAGCACCCCCGATATCCCCACTTCTGTCAAAGTACTGCGGGGCCCCAACCACAATGTCCTTCCACCTTAGAATTAAAAGAAAAAAAAAGGCAGTGCTTTTGTAGAAGAACTGTGGAAAAATAACTGCTCAGACTGTGAGCTCAAGATCAGCTGCCCAAAGAGCTGCTGAACAAAGACTAAAATGACATTAAACTGGTAGGGCATCAACAGCCTCCCTGACACTACAAGCTGGTTTATTCCCTTGGTGGCATACAAGGACCTTCTAGGGCCTTCTCTGGGTATGAGACTGGTTTCCTCTTTCTCTGTTTACACTAATTGTTTAAATAAAACTCTTTATTAGAACGGCATACTCTGTCCTGATTGATTCTCAAGACGCTCACCATTTCTTTCATGAAAACATGGAAGGTGGGATTTGGCAATCCTCATATTTCTAATGTGAGAAACCAAAGCGGAAATAATCAAGACTGCTGTCCTTCATTATACAGGCAGCAGGAGTTAACCACAGCCATACCCGTCACTGTTGAGGTCCACCACAGCAACATCATAGCCAAAAGAAGAGGCCAGCCCTTCTCCTTCAAACATATGCTCCAGGGAAAGTGCTCTCTGATTTTTCTCTTTTTTCAGTAAAACAACTGCTCCGCTGTGGTTTGCTCTTGGGGCACCAGACACAAAAGTCATCTCATCTTGGGAGACAATTCCTTTACCAGAGTCCAAAGAAAAACCTTTAACAAAGAAAGAAATAAAATATAAATTAACTAAGTAACAGCTTGCATCTTAATATGAAAAAATAAACACTTCCCCTGCTATATTAAAGTGGTATATGGAATACAAGTCTTGTCTAAAACACAGTGTGCTATGGCTGGGAATTCTGTTCGCACTGGTGGATGCGTATTTGCAAGTCAACACTCCTCCGTACATTACATCGAAGTATTTCCCCCACAAAACACAGTACTTCATTGCTCACTTGGACCTGCTTTTCACAGACACCAAGTACAGGATACATACAGCTTAGACACAACTACAGCTTTACCACTTGAATATAGCTTGAGTACTTCACCTCTGGCAAAATTATCACAGAATCTCCTAACTATAGACGGTATCATTCTATTACAAACATGCAAATTGTACTGCACAAGCATTCTCACATGAATGATGTATGCAGTATTTGAGAATCAGCTTACACAGTAATGGTGAAATGGGCAATTTTAAGTTAATGCAGCCCTGAACATGACATGTTCAAATTAATTTAGCCTTACATATTCTTTATAAAAATCTATACATTTCAAAATATGAAAAACCAAGTTAAAAGACTATACTGCACATACCAATATAGCCAATAAAGGCCAAAGTAGAAAACTGCCCACTTTGCAAGGAAGGAAGATACCAGCCAGCAGATGGGAGTCTCCCTCTGAAACACTTCACCACTACTATGGAAATTCTCAATTACAGCAATTCACAATGAGACAGATCCAGAAAAAACTGAGGGAGTCCCAGCTAGGGAAGAGATGAGAGGGTTTGGAGAAATGCACAACAAATCAGCACTTCTCTGAAGCGTTGTTACTTTGCCATCTCCCCTTTATCTGAATCCCTGTTTTTTTCATGCTTTACTTACAATGTATTTGGTATGAGAGGGGATATAGGGGAGAGGATCATGACAAAGGTCTGGAGATTATGTCTGACCAGATGCTGCCACCTCAAGTGGTCACAAACCTAAGTAGCTATTCATCATTACATCCACTGACTTGTCCACCTGTATGCTGGGAGGCAATGTTTTGTACACAAACTGATCTGGATGAGTATCAGATACAGCTGTCAAAAATAGAAGACCTATAAACACGAGTGAAAGATTGAAAAGAAAAAAAAATAGTAGTTAAGCAAAGCACCTATAACCACATTTGCTTACTGTCTAAACAGACAGAACAGTAATGTCTGAGATGAGCTGGCTTGCCTGGAAGTGGTTCTGATTATTACAAATCAAGGCAGCATTTACATTTAGGGGATAAATGCCTAGGTTATGAAACTGCAAAAAGCTGATATGGCTGTTCACGGCAAAAGGCACCGGCCTCCACAGCACTCCTCACCTTAGCATTTATTCTACCAGAAGATGCTATCAGCTTGTCTAACATAAGCTCTTAGGATGATTTATCTAGTTACCTTTACACGCAGTAATTACAGCTGGTATTTAACAGAAGTTTATGCTCGTTCTCCTAACATATACATAGCTCTAAGTTTGCTCTCTTCTTGACTTGGTTTTTTACATTTTACATTAGCAATGCCCTTCCCATCTGTTCAGCTTTCCATCACTCACACAGAAATTCCAGTCTCAGGTTACCAAAACTGTATTTGTTGCATATGCCAAAAGCAGTGGATCAACACTGAAATCTGCACAGAAATCTGCACTGGAACAGAAAAATTCTTTACACTTAAAGCCTTTCCAAAAATGCAGCATAGCCTTTTCAGTGTATCTCGCTGATGTACAGAAAGGCCACTGGCCTAAGGACGTATTTCTGCTTTCCTGACTGCACAAAGAGCAAGAGATTCACCTCCTGCAACACACACACAAGTCAAATATAAACAGTACTCATATTACAGTATTTTAAAGGTCTGTTAAAAGCCACTGGAGTTTTAAAAACTTGAAGAATAAAAGAATTGCACTCACCTACCAGGAGAGAAAATCTGCAGTCTTAATAGTTACATCCAGGAACTCAAATTTTGATAAACTTTCTGATACTACATAGCAGAGACTGTGTGAATAAGGACTATAGACCCATTCACTGTACTGACCCATCACAGTGATTATAATCACTCCCTGAGATTCCACAGGCCCTCGGCACAGCTCTAGAATCTCACATTGCAAAGGCAGCTCTTCTAGGTACCTCAGCAGTATCATCTTACACTTAAACCTGGCCCATGAATGTGGAGGGAGGCTGTGAATTATCCAGAACAGTTAACACATTACAGGGTCCACAATGAAACATCTGCTCCCATTTCAGATCATCACACCGGGCTGGGATCACAAATGTTTAAGAGGCCTAAAGATATTTACCACATGTACTTAATCCTACCTAAGTAACTGTTAGCTGGAACAGGAACTAGATTCTTATCCTGGCGGCTCTCATCACCAACTTCATATGGCCCATCATCAAAGATACCCAGATCATAAAATGTCTGATTCTTTTGCTCTGCACGAACCACCCCTGAAAAAATGAAATGATAAAATAAAAGCAAATGAATGATAAGCGAGAAAAATAACAAATAAATGTTCCCAACTTAGACTAATTATGATGAATGACATAGCGACTGCTGTTAAAATGGGACAAACACAGAATAGTGCACTGGGTTAGTGTTCTCTCTCTGTTCTGTGCGCCAGAAGCTCATGCTGCTCTACAGAGAAGCCATACAATAATCTGGAGAACATGGGATGCTAAGGAAATTCTCAAAAAAAGCATTGAACCAGTCTGGTCATAAATCACCCTCACTCCATATTTCTTAGCCTTATAAAGCCTCTCTTAAAAAGGTGGTAAGTACACAGGAATTTTTTTAAAAAAAAATTACAGTTCATTATGACAAATACCAGTAATATATTTAGAAACAGTATTTAAGAAGAAAAGAGCTATTGTTCAATAAAAGGTGTGCTTCCCTTTTATCAACGAGCATAATTAAGGTTTTGGCAAGCACAAACATGTTTTTCCATTATACTGAAGAGTACTCTTATGACTGTCCTAGCACTTCTCTGCAATTAAAGTAAAATGGTGTCTGCACTCAGTATGCTGTTTCAGGTCGGTCAGGTTTTGTTGACAGATATGTGGAAGATTAAGTTTTCGCTAAAGTACACCTTGTGCCAGAGCTTAACGCACTGATTTTGCACGGTTCATACACCAGGCACAGGTGTACGAGGTGGAAAAACGCAGTGGTTGGAGGATCAGATGTTCTCAAGAGGAAAGTATTTACAGCTGTTGGTGTAATGAAATGTGATGGGAAAAATCACTTCAAGAGACTGAACTGGCCATTTAGATGCTTCTGAATATAAACGAATAAAGAATATCTAGGGCTTTTTCCCCTTATGTTTTGGAATATCTCCTAGATGACACACAGTACTTGGCTCTTAGATTATCCATGAAATTTTACATGGACATGCATGGATTTAGATATGAATACATGTAGTATTGCTGTTATCTTCCTGCAACTCTTCAATATTTATTTTGGGAAGTACTGCTTTCCACAGACTTCACAAAGAATAAAAGGGAGAATACTGTGGAATAAACAAAGAGTTCAGCAGCTATCTAACATTTGCTCAAATGCAGAAAAAGGGCTCATCAAGTAACTTGTACAAATTCAGTAGTTTGTTCCTGTATGGAAGTGTCCAAGTAAGCCCTCAATCCCACTCTAAGATTAAGACTAATAAGGGGAAAATTTGCTGTACATATGTGCAAAGTTCCATTACCCATAAATACAGACAAAGATATTTAAAGAAACTTCAGTAAATGTTGATATGGAAGCATAGCATTTTGTAAAAACAGGGTAAAATCATTACAACCCTATTACCTCCCCTCCCCTTAAAAAAAAAAAAAAATTAGAACTTTAGTTGCAACCTTTGAGAGCAATCTCAGAGGAAATGGGAAGGGTAGGCAGGAAGGAAGCCAAGTCATACCTTTCCAGTTGTAGGTGCCTGGGGCACCAAACACAATGTAATGATAGTCTCTAGTGAAAGTAGCAGCAACACCTTGCTGACAGGAACCGAACTTCTCATGGCCTCTTAAACGACCATCACAAAAACTCCATACGCCATTATCCATATCATCCTTAATAGTGAGATCCTGGCTCAGCACATAGCACCTTCCAATGATATCCCGGGTTTCCTGCACTGTGTTTACATACTGCCTTTTCTCATAGCGATGTGCACACGTCTGCAAGACAGAAGAAATGATGTGTGATGTTTCTGTGTGTCGTACGCAGGTCACCAAAGAAGGCGGGGCTCCTCTAGCACTCCCTCATGCTCCCTGCGGTGCTGTAAGTCACCCTGCAGACACACCTACAGTGCAGAGTCCAGTGTTTCCTACAGGCAGCATCTGGGAAAGGTTGGGCACCTACAGATACAAGTCAAAGCAGCCTGATTCATAGTCAAAAAGGTCACAGGATTAAATCCCTAAAGCACTTCCTGATACCGAATACCTCTCTTTCAAAAAGTGAAAACCACCCTCTCTCAAAGAAGTGGCTGCTTCCCAACAGCTCTCAGAGGACTGACACACTCATGCAGGACACAAGAAGCTGGTTCAACTACCATCTACCCCAGACTATTCAGAACTTGCCCCTTACAGAGAAGTACCACTAAGCAGAGGCTGAAAGCTTTTCCAGTGAAGGGGAGGGAAGTTGCTCCTACTTCCTCTGTTGGATGATCCACTTACTTAAAGGGTAACTGTCACTGGGGCAGAGCTGAAGCACTAAACATCCTGTTCCTTATCCTTTTAGACTATCCCCTGGGAAAAGGATTCTAATCAAATATTTAACACAAAGGATGAATAGCCACTGGGTTAAGTATTGTAACCACCAAACCACTGTAAAAAAAATGTGAACAATCAAACCCCTTTGTCAGCAGTGTTTTTGGAGGAATCAGATGTAGCAGGTTGTGTAGTGAAGAGCACAAGCAAGTCAGGTTTCTCAGCTAACAAACCTTTTCTATGGTTCCTATCAAGGCCTAAATATTAGGCAAACACCCAGCTGCTCCACACTTAGGGCACTGCAGTACTGTCCTGCTGCAGTGACCTCCAGGCTGTTCACACCTCATCTAGTAAGTGCATTACCCAGAGAAAAGACAAGACAGCATTAGTTGATGACTGTTCCGTGAACAGGACTGTTTCCATGTGGCCTCCCCACTTTGGGTTCTAACGCAGACCAAAGCCAGTTATTACTGCCTCTATATGTTTAAATTACCAGAGTCACATCCTGAAGTCACGTGCCCCCAGGTTTGGAAGCAGTGAAATTAACCGCCAATTAAATGAGGAAGCTTCACTGCACACCTATTTTATGATGTATCTGGTATCCTGCAGCACCACAAGAGGTTTATTTAACTGAGAATGTTACTTTTTAAACTCCTTCTCTCGTAACTCCCAAAAACTTTTTTTCTCTGTTTAATATAAAATAAAGAGTATCTATGTATTGTATAAAATAAAGAATAGCAAGTAGTCTTACTGCAGTGCAATCTACTGCAGTGCAAGGAGCACATGAATTCACAGGAGCTACTCAGTGGAAGTCCGTGATAAAAGCGAAAGTGAGGCTGATCATCTTGGAAAACAGGCTGGTTATAACCTGCTACTTTTACAGCCTTATACACTATTCTTCCTTATTTCTGTAGCCAGTAGTATTTAAAAGAAAAAATGTGTATATGACCAAGAAAAGAAGTGTACCTCTTGAAAATAAACTGTCCATCCTAATTGTTACGAAGGTTATAAAGAGAGATTAACTCATAGAAAAATGATTTAAAGCTCTTACAACATCAAATGCCTTATTTTGCTAAGGAGACATTTAAGTCCTTATCTACTTATCTCCTAGAAATCAAAAGAGTAAACTTAGGCAAGTTACCTTTCAGCAAACTGCACAGAAACACAGACCATTCAGAACATGTACTGTAGACCCCAGATGTTTTTGTGAGCTAGTCCTTTAGCACTTACCACCACATTTCCTCCTGGCCCCTGACTTTGGACAGTTACACCCATCCATTGGTCTTCTTTACTCTCCATCCTCGGGTCAGCTGCAGAGTGTCATAAAACAGCTTCAAATATTAACAGTTCACTACATTTTCTTTTTTCTGATTTTTGTTTGTTTGTTTTTTCTTGAAGCCCATGTCAGGAGAGACTCTTCATACAGAACACCAGACAGTCTGCAGGTGGCAGTGTCTGTACATTTTATCACTAACAGCATCCATTTTATTAAACTTCTAGTCTATTACTTCGTTACATCGATTTGCAAAACAGTAAGAATCTACCAAGATTTAAGCATCTCATACTACCTTAGCAATTAAGCTACAATTTACTCTGATGCAAAAAGTAGTTATGTATAAATCCCTAGAAGCAACTGTCTGATACACTGCCTCAGGAAAGGACAGCAAACAAGAAGAATCAGACAACGGTTTCAATTCAAAACAAAAACACTGAAGAACTTACTCTCCTCATCAAATTTGACACGCACGCAATTTGTATTTGGAGATGCAATGTCGCAGCTGTACAGCCCTCCTGTTCTGTTCGCTTGTTGGGCTGGAAAGGCCTTTTCCCGAGGAGCTCCAACCAGCAATCTGCAGGGAAAGCAAAATAATTTAAAGGAATATGCAGAAGGAATATTAGAAAAGAGAAAGGCAACAGAATCAGGAAGCATTTTCACCATGTTGCTAGAGGACTGACATGCCAACATTTGAAGATGGATGAAAAGCTACACCACAGCACTGCTCTTTTAAAAACAGAAAAGGGGGGGAGGGAGAGGAGAGAAGCTGTATAGCAGCAATGCAGATTACAATTATTGGGCCTGCAAGCCAGCACCTGTATTGTTATTACTGTTATTGTTGTTGCAATATTCACTGAGAGTGGTTGATAAAAAGTAGGTGTCTGGCAGTTTTGGGAAAATCATCTTTCCATCAGGGCATCAAGTGGGGTATTTTCTGCCTTACTAGAAATCATTGATAAGGGTGGGAGAAGTCACTAATATGACCAGAAGCCCCCACAACAGTAAATACAATTGTTCTCAGGCTGTCTTCTAGTTTTACACCAATCCTGTGCCACTGTTTGCCTGAGTTTAATGGCTCCTTAGTATCTCTGACCAAAGCAAGATCCCTCCTGGCCCAAGGAAGTGTTCACTGAACTGTTCCAGGCTCTGTGCAAACACGAACTCCCCCTCTCCACTCCTTTGGCAGATACTTCATTTTGAAGCTGAAAATGGTTTTCTCCAACAAATCTCTCATCAAGAACAGGCCACTCCCACAAGGGCCTTATTTCTCCTATTAAACAGCTATGCTAACAAGCTCTCCTTAGACACTGTTCTGGTAACCAAATGCAAAGGTTCTTCTTTTAAACACTGAGTAAAGCAAATTTCCTTCTGTATCGACTGTACATCGTGAGTATTATCACAAAACCACCAGCAGGCATGTTTACTTGCAAAATAAGGTGCATCCAAAAAAGAATCTTACGCTGTGTTTCTTTGCGGTGTCACACACATAGAAGCACAGCTGCCTCTGAGGCAGCTATCTGAAATTACTAGCAACTAGTGTGCAGTAGTTTGTGGAAGAAACATCACGCTCAGCTGAATCACCGAGGACTGTGTGAATAAGTGCAAGACAGCAGGCTGGATGGAGGCATGGAGGGATGCTGAACCAGACTGTGCTTCCTGACCCTCGGACATAGAACACCTGAGAGAAGATATCCCTGACATTAGGGTGTGAAGGACAGCAAAGCTGGGACTACAGCTGGATTCACAAGGCTCAAAGAGGACCTCAAACCCTCTCTAATATCCAACTCTAGTTTTGCTTTGTTGTGGCAGTGGGTCAAAGCACACTGCTGTCCCTCAGAATGCTATTTTTACTAAAAACAAGACTCGCTTTTTTTCATGTCTAACAGTGAAGACTGGATCAGTTACAAAAATATGTAGTTTTTCTTATTAAGAAAATGTTCATTCACTGTCCCTAAAGTAATGAGACTCAAAATGAAATTGATGTGTTACCAGAAAACATGCTTTTTTAAAACACAAAATTGTATCTGTATTGTGAAACACCCAAATTTTCACTACTTCTATAGGACTAAATCCTCCCACAATGCATCCTTTATCCTCCTCATGAAGGTAAGCCCCTTGGATGCTGAAACCTTCAGGTAAAGCATTTGCCTTTGGACCATACACAGGACACACCATGTGGGTGGCGTTTGCTTTAAAATGTTTTCTGGTTTTCCCTCTATGTACATCTGCCATCTTTTTCAAACATTTTTTCAGAAACGTAACTGAATTTTCTAATTTTGGCAGCGGTGCGTTTAACTGCAATTTTTTAGAGCAATTCTTCTGCAAAGCATCTGTTTCTGAGTTATTCCTAATGGCAGAATAGATAGATTTTCTTCTCAGTTCTGTTATTGCCCAGGGGAAGACAGATTACTTTTTGGTTTTTAACATTAACAACCATAACTTTAAGAAAGCAGAGGTACTGATTTCTTAACTTACAGACATTTTTATTACTTCTACTTTTTCATTCAAAGCTTGGGAGGTAAAAATGATGTATTAACTTACAGAAATCAAAAACCTTTTGTTTCAACATTGTGAACAAAACTAAAAGCTTCTCGAATTTAAACACCTAATTTGGCTTAATTCATCCACCTGCATACTACTAACAGTGGTGGTGCTGGATCAAGAAAATTAAACCTGTTCTTTCCTACAGGATAGTGAGACTATGTCCCTTTCTCCAGCTGAATGACCTTTTATAGCACAGCATGATCCTGATGGCAAGAGAGGACCTACAGAAGCACTGAGGGAATAAACAGCGTAGCCAACAGAACACGGAGTGGAAAGATGTGCCACCTGCTGTAAAATGCCCCAAACATTCGATGGCATCTCGGGCACTGCTGAGGTCAGCAGATGAAAAACGAAATTGCTCAGCCTTCTTAAAAAATGTAAGGCTTCCATCCAACACGGTCTCAAAGGAAACAGGCAACCTTAGATTCTTCCCAATGCTCATACCTCCCCATCCAAATCTTGACTACATTATTTTCCACTGTAAACGAAGAATTTCAAAGCAGACTTATTTAAAACCTTCCAGATTTCAAAGAACTGTTACCAGGAATCCTGTCACTAATCTTCAAGGTTCATCAAACACAAAAACCCGAATTCTCTTAGGTACTTCACTGCAAGTCCTTACAGCACAGGCCAACAGAAGCACACACTATGAGTAAGTGCTCACAAAGGATTAGATCCGTTCAGGTGTAATACTATGGTAAATCCTGCAATGTATTTTCAAGTAGCAACCAAAGATCCATTAAAAAGTGGCACAATTCCTTTGAACTTGTTTACTACTTTTCTGCCCTAAAGACCACAGCAGAGATGACTAAACCTACGCCCCTGGGTTCTGCAAGGCAGGTTTCTGAAGGTGATGATTATAAAAGTTATGAGGATTATCAATGCTATCAGGAATCTAAGTAAGAAAGTCACATGCATCTAATTTTTGGTTGAGTAAGTCAAGCAAAACAAAAAACTCCTTGCAAACACACTGACTTCTGATCAACAGAACTGCTGTTCAGCTTGCCTAGTGTTTAAAAGGTCCATTTGAATAATCAAAATTCTATTATAAAAGCCAAATTACTTAATTTAAAAATAAAAAGTGTGCACTGAACTACCGAAGTATGACATGAACCATGCATCAGTGTGAATTTCAGCATGACTGCAGTAGTACAAATGAATCAGCTCATATACTGAGCCATGCTACGTGCTCAACAGAGTCCTTCCAGACAGAGGACACATTCCAGTCGTTACTCTGTAGCTACTTACTCAGCTGTGATTTAATAGAAGAATTTTAATCAAGTTTGAGCTCATTATGCCAAAATCAGGTTAGCTTTTTCTGCCGCTATGCATGTTCCATTTTAGCTTTCTCATTGGCAAGCAAAACCTCTTTCTACAGGTCAGAGGTAAGGGCAGAGTGAGGGGATGCTCTTCCAGCTGTCGCTATCTCCTTATATTGGCAGATGAAACGTGGACACTTAAAACCTAGGAACTTTTCCTCTGTAAATGAAGAGTGACAAAAATAAATTCTTAATTTCTCTTCACCCATGATCACAGTATGATTCATTTTATTCACTGGGACTTCTCCCTGAAGGTCTGTGGACATGGTCTCCTGTAACTACTTTCAATCAGGTCTGAATGCACAAAATCATGTTCCAGAATAGACATTTAGATAACAAAATAATGCCCCAATGTCAAAAATGCAGACTGGGAGATGAAAACCCAAGAGACTCCAACATGCAGACAATTTTACTGATTTTTCTATCCCATGGCAGGTTTGCCTTGCTCCTCTACAGAAAACAGAAGCTCAGCCATCAGTATACTGAACATGAACATCTCTGAGCATCAGTTCCTGTCAGAGACTTAGCTTTTTATTATTTGAGTTATGACGACTTAGAATCTAATGTTTACCGTGAGTCCAATGTCAGAGAAAAGCAGTATTGCTATTCCTCATGTAAATTCCAGAAACAGATGTTTCTAACTACTTGAATCCTGATTTTCTCCCTACATCTTGCTTCAATATATACTATAACCTGCCTGGGTTTTCCCTGGGCCAGTCAGAATGCACAGGTGTTAATCTACAGAAATGTAACAAAATAAACTATTAATAGAATTTAATTTAAAAGAAGCATCTATCAAGTGACAGTGTTGGGAAAAAAAAAATCTGAATTCTCTCATATCCCAGCATCTATCAAGTGACAGTGTTGGGAAAAAGAAATCTGAATTCTCTCATACCCCAGCATAAAACTAAAATGTTTTTTAGCTCTAGTTGTAATTAAAACATGTGTCCTCCAATTTCAAACTAAAATTCTAATTTTTAATCAAATTAATCAGTCCAGTTGCTCTATCAGTTAAAATTATTTTAATTATTGATTTCTCTTAATTACTTCTTGAAGATATGTGATAATAACTGAAGTCCCACTGCCAATTATGAGCATCTGCGGTTTACAGGGACAGATTTACTCCCTTACAGCCCCAGACTCATAGCCAAATTCAAGATAAGCCCCTAAGATGAGAGCTCCGGGATTGGCATATAGTGCCGTTTTAACTAAGTGACCTTAGTGAGGCGCAGTTTTGGCTCAGGTGGGTGGTGCCTCCCCGCACAGACACCAGTGACCCCGGCTGTGCCTGCATGTGCAAGGTGCAGCTGAACACAACAGGAAGAGCTGGCCCGTGCTCTCAGGACAGGGACCAGCAGAGCACCATATCCCTCCATGGAACCTTGTGGCACAGCTACACCCACCCTACCTCACTGCAGTGTTACATGACACCCCAACACAACAGCTGAGGCAAGAAAAACTCCGTTTCACCAGTTATGCCAGGCACTACTCAAGTCTCAGAAAATGTATCAAGACATCTTAATGACTTTATCTACATCTGGAGCAGACCTTTGGGTAAGTGTGTCTAGAACACATTCTTCATAAACCCGTGTATTTCTGAGAAGCAGAAGAAGGTGAGAACTCACTGCCCACATTCAGGTGGGCACCAGGCCTCAGTCTTGTCAACTGCTGTTGACCAGTGTTGCAGAAATGTAACTACAGGTCCGATTACAGAGGCACAAACAGTGTATGAACTGTAGGTCTGGTTGCATTTAGAAGAGTCAGCTGGATTGTGGAACAGCATGATTTATTGAATGCAACATACAACGTTCCTCTGGACTGAGGATGAGAATGCATTAACTGCAGAGTAGCTACACACAGCACTAACAGCGCCACTGCAATCACAAGCTTAATATCCCAGGTCAACACTCGGCACAGCGGAGGACACAGGGCTTACCAAACAGTGTCCCTTCTGGGAAGGGCAAGGAGGACAAACCTGTCCGTCTGTCCCTGCAATGTCACTCAAATTCTCATCCCCCACTTGGATATGGAAGTGGGGTACTTTTATGCCTTATTCACTATTACTGTGAAAAGTGCTGTGGATGGGACTGAGGTCAAATCTTCCACTCTTTGTGGGCACGCTTGCAGAATATATCTTGGTAGGAAGTATACTTGGTTTGTACAAAACATTTCTGGGTATCAGGTAGAAGAATGAGACCACGTGGCCGATGCCTCACCTGACATTCCCACCCCCAATGCCACAGCAACACAAACGACAAGAACTCCATCTGATTTCCCCACTTGCACCTAAAGGCGCCAAGGCATATTGAGCTTTGCATTTTCTTCACTATTTTATGCTTCCAACAATCAGTATTCAGCAAGAACAGTTAGGTGAACATCAAGAAGAAAGGGTGTAACTTCATTTAATATCAAATGTGGCTCAAAAGAGTTGTTAAAATCCAAAGTAAAATACATGAGCTTTCCATTTCAACATACACTACAAAATATTAAACAGTAGAGTGCAGATTTTAAAACCCTCCCTGCTTTAATTGGTAATTCTTGAAATGTTTAGTAGGTGGCTATGGCTCCTCAGCTAATGAAAACGACAGTGACAACTGGGAGTGGTTTCCGCTCACAGCTATCTGAACTCCCTCCAATACTGCTCATGAAACTATCTTGGTCGCTTCCAAAAAGGAAAGTCAAAGTTAAGATGAGAAAACCATATCAAAAGAAATCCAGAAAACCTCCAAGCTCCTGGAAGTATTCCCTCACTCCACAGTGAAATTGTTTTCTTTACTTACAGCCTGGAAGTGTCCAACGGTAACATACGATTTTTTACAACATACTTCAAAGAAGAAAAATTGTCAGTAATTCATTACAATTCTATTTTGGAATAAACACACTTACTCAAAAGAAATCAAGTAAAAGGAGGGAGAAGACCATTAATGTTTTTTAGAGTAAATCTCGTTCATCAAAGTAAGAGGCTTCCATTGAATGAATTACATTTTGATTTAAACAAATACAAAAATTACCATAGTCTGCACCGAACTCAGATACTCTGCTATCTCCCAAAGTTTTCTTCATTCCTTAAATTCTTTCCTTTTCCATGGTATCTTCTACCCGAACAAGGCACCACATCTTTGCCAGTCTTCTTTTAAAAGTAAAAGCAACACATCTGTAGTGCCTGCCCTGAGCCTTAACAGACTGGAGTAGAAATCATGAAGGTGTTTCCTGGGTAAGAAACCATTAATCATTTCCACATATAGGTGAAATAAATAGTCATTGGTGTAAGTAATTTCCAATTTTGCAGGCTTCATTGAGCACAAGTGTTCAATTTAATGTTGCTGTTCTCAGGTAACAATGCTGCAGACTTTGCACTTCATTATGTTTTCAGAAAAAGGAGGGCAAATTTGGAAACTGACAAAGCTAAAAGCCATGAAATGTCTCACCCTTGACTGGACAGTTAGACTCCTACATCCTTTCTCTCTCCCAGTTCCAGTGCCTTCTTGGCAAAGAGTTTCACTAGATTAAGCAAAATGAAGGAAACAGAGTAACTAGCTCTAACTCAGCATAAATTTTACCACAGAATCACCAGTCACAAGTCATCTATCAAATGTTTAAAACCTCCAGGCAGAGACACCTGATCACAATGTGCGCACCTACAGCCCTCCACCTGAGCTGTATTTTCAGTCCACTGCACTAATTCGGTCTCAACTGTTTTTAAAATTAACAAACACAGAAGATGGGTGCATTTAACACCACAATATTTCAACATAACTGAAGTTGGTCAGTGGGACAGATGCTGTGTGTGAATATTGGTGGCCCCACCCCTGCTTTGTGCTTGGATTTGGCATTCCACAACAGAAACAAGTCACAGGACAAGAGCACCACAGACTAATTAGCACAGAGAGATTGTCCCTTCACACACATGGGCTGCTAATGGGAACTGGAGCTGAACCATGGAACTGGGCTCCTCCAAAAAAAAAAACCTTCCCTAGCAAAATACAACCAGTAACTGTGTCAGCAGGGAGGTTGTTTGTGATGCTTTTTAGAGAGACACCCATCATGGTCAGTATGTTATTAACAGCTATTTTAAGTGACTGAATATTCTCCTGATCTGCTACTCCATAGCTACATTCTGGAACTAACAGTGCAAAGCGGTGGCCAAGGACATCATTAATCTCTCTTGCCTGGAGGGTTGGCACTTGAAGGACTGCAATTTTCATTTTATTTCTTCAGCCTTTTTTAGGAAACAGATTATGATAGAGGCTGGAAAAAGAAGCCAAAAGCAGCACAAAGACTAGGGCAAGCTACTACAAAGCAAAACTGGAACTACAAAGATACCTGTTGTTCTGGAAAGGCCACTGATTATTGACTTTCTGAAAGCTGCATGGAAAAATAAACACTTTTCCATCACAGTCCAGAGCCCAGCCTGTCTGGACTTGAAACAGGTTTTGCAGATCTCATTTCCACTGGTACAAAGCATTTTTCTTAAAAGAAATTAAAGTCTGCTCCAAATTTGTGTTTCAAAATCTAGTTTTCCATTTCTGACACCACTCTCTGGCTTTAATCAGCAGATACCTCATAGTTTTCATACTGTCAAATAGCAAGTGCAACCTGTATACTACTTACAGGTTTAATTTCTCCCTTACAATCTATAAATTCTTCAGATTTAAAAGGAAGAACACTCGTGCCAGGAACAGATCTGACTACGAACTAGTACTTTAAAATATGTATTAGACAGTTTTATAATTAATTTAAAACAAACTAACGGAAGAAATAACGTTAAAGGGATTTTCACTCAGGCTTTCTAACATGGCAGTGCCTGGTACTGCATGAAATCCTCTTACAACAACATGCAGTTTAACTCAAGAAGTGACAAGTGCACCACTTCAAGAAACTAACTTGGGAGCTGAAGTCCTGGCACTTCTAGCTCAGCCTCTGCCCACAGTCACCCTGTCTGCACTGGAAGGACTGAACTACGGGAATCCCACCACAGCCAGCTGGGCACAACCCAGCTACTCTCCAGCGCGGATGCACTAAGCTGCAGTCCCGACGGCAGCAGGACAAGCAAGCAAGGACAGCTGCAGCAAAGAAGCCGGGGTGACCCAGCAGTCCCCAGCTACCTCCAAGCACAGAGAGTGAACTGTCCGTCGCCGCTGCCCCACCAGCGCAGTCTTGCTCTGCTGCCAACAGCCCACACAGCAGGGCCCTCCCCGGCCATCGCCTGTCCAGTGCTGCTCCCGCTCCGCGGCAGAACGGCCCTGCAGAAGCAGCTGCTATATAAAGTGGCCAGTCTGTGCTGTGATCAGTGTCTTGTGGACACTTCAGTAAACAAGTGCATAACAGAAATTAGGAATTACTGTTGCCTTCACCTACGCTGCTGGCCATTCACACCCTAGAAAACCTCAGAATTCATTTAAACTTCTTCACATTTGCAGGACTTGTCTTTGTATCCCCACTACACATGGCATCTCTATATAAAGTTCATGAAAAATTAAAGAAGTATCACATCATATATTAGGTACATGTTTTAGAGAACAAACATGAAAGCAATAAAAATATGGAAACAGTTGCTCAGACTTTCTTTTTTTTTTTCTTTTTGGAAAAAAACTCTGAAAGCAGTGCACCCAGTCAGTATTTGAAGGCATTACTTGTTTGAGAGGTAACAACCTTAACAGGCATATACTGTTCATTCAATGTGCCGAAAGCCATTTAAAAAAAAATTACAGTAGTTCTAATTCAGCACAAAACAAATATTTGGGTTGAAATGTCGTTCCTCTATTTCCTTCACAGAATGAAGTACATCGGTTTCATTTATCACCATAATTAAACTACTAAAAGGCATGAAAGAAGTACAGCAAGAGCGATGGACACTTTACTGTCAAATCAATGGGCAATATAACACACTACAGCAACTAACACAGCCCTGCAGAATTTGAAGAGCAACTGCTCCCCATGCTAACCCAAGCCATAGTTCCTTCACTCTTACATCCAATTTATGAGATCACCCCCGCTCCTCCTTTTCCAGACTTACCACCATCTCCCTCTGAACTGTAGGGGGAATACCAAGACAGGTAGAAACCTCCTGCACTAGAGACACAACCACATAAATTCTGGCTGATTCACAGCCTGGACAGAAGTTCATCACATTTAGTTAAAACATACCAAGCAGCACCCCAGGGGGAAGCTCACCCACACCAGATCAACGCAGCACCCTTGAGCTGAGCTGTGCCCTGCCCAGCTGCCAACCTAAGCCCGTGGACTACAGAGAAGTACCCTGTGGGAGCGGGCTAAAGAACTCCACACGTGTAGAAAAAGCGTGGACCTTCCTGATACGTAATCCCTAGTAAGAACTTCAGAGGAGTACAGGAACAGCCATCAAACACACACTTCAACAGCCTGAAGGCACTTGCATGCTAAAGCACAGTTCAAATTATTCCTTCAGTCTTCAAGCCATCATAGCCCTGGGCTAAATGCCTATAATAGGATCCACAGTTTGAGTAAGACTTTTCTTCAAGCCACGAACTTAATGACAAAAGCAGATGTGTCACTGGGTACATGACACATTATGCCCCCACGCCTTCAAATTAACTGAAAACACAGGCACTCAAATCACTTGGAAGAACATCACTCCAATAAGGTATATTCCTAGGAGAAACAGGTCATACAAATGCTTGTGCAGCTGGGATGCTCAAAGAGCCCTTTTTTTATGTTCCTCAAATACTGATCAAACAGATCAACAGAATTAAAGCATACATTCACAAGAAACTGCTCTTTATACACATCTGTGGAAGAAGAAACCATTATATTTTACTATGAATAGGAATGTACAAACTGAGAATTTCAACCAGCCTGAAAAACCTAAGAACAAGATTTTTTGCAAAATAACTTATGTTTGAAACTACGCCAAGAAACCCACTGCATTCTCTTCTCTATATACTGCTACTCCTCCACATGCACACATACTTAATTTTTACATGCATCTCCTCATACATACATTTTTTCTTTTGCCACTCCCCACATTCTCACTTGAGCAGAATCTAGAATTAATTCGTTTTTTCCAGGTATTTTTAACACCCTATGTTCTGTAAGCTGCAAGTTGTGCAAACAGCATTGCAGCTATTTCTAGGACTGGATCTGATCTGACGACGCAAGTATTCTTCCACTATATGCAGGAACACAGCTTGGCTGGGAAGAGAAGAAACTTGTATCTTCAGCAATATTCTGGGACCACACTACGTAATTATCAAACATTTCTCTAGCAGGAAAATAAACTGAATGGATGAAAAGATTACAGAGACTTGCAAAATTACACCATATTTGTAGTAGCAGCTACAGGAGTTGGCTGTGTAAGAAAAAAATATACCAACCTTATTTTAGCATCTTTGGCCAAGAAAATGTGATTTTCACTTGAGAGCTTTTTCACGCTACACAAACATGGATAATTAAAATGTCTTTTCACACACTCTGCTAGACATCACTAACATCTAAGAGCCAGCAGATTGAACCAGCATGCAGCTTCAGCTGCACTGATGACAAAGCGCAAGGCTAACGAACCTTTATAATTCCCCTAGCAGAGTATTGTGAAAAGGGCAGCAAGAAAAGAACACAAAAAATTCAGCCTCCCATGATGATGGTGTCCTTGCTATCTGCAACAGCTGGTTGCCACTGTTGACCACTTCCAGGATAAACATGCATTTCCTTCAGACCTTTGACCCATGCATGTGCTGCTGAGCAAACAACCCCGGACAATACAGGAGTGAGTTGTTCCCAGCATATTTGCAATACTTTGTTTTTTAAAGATGTATTTTATAGACCTACTTTTGAGGAAGGTGACAATGACAGATGAAACACGCAGACACTAAGCACATATAGCTCCATTTCAAAAAAATGTCATCTTCACTAAAAAGGAAGTAACATTCAGTCTAAAAAAATTCTGCCATTCCTATGGACACCAGCTATCAGCAAACTCAACAATGCTGATCATTCCTACCTGCTGTTCCCTATTTCTTAGATGCTCTCCAAACTCATTGAAAATACAAAACAAATGCAAGGAATACAGCTGAAAAGTACCCTAGAAACTCACTAGCTGGCAGTGAAATCCAGTGCAGGATCTGTCCACATTACCCTGGAGGGACTAGAGTACATTTTTATGCTGTAGATGGTATCGTGACAGGGCCCATCCCATAAACCCCTCCTTCTTTTCTCCTTGATTCTGCAGACCTTCTCCCTTCCATATACAGTCTAAACATCCTCACACACATTAGTTCAACTCCTTGAAGGAAATCAACGTTAGGAAATTACATATTTTTAGATGCAGTTCTGTAAGAGGAAACAAGAAAAACAGCCACTGCTCCAGCAGATCCAAAAATTATCAATGCATACTAGTAAATGCTCCAAAAATCACAATGCAAGAAGCAGCACCTTTTGCCTTTCACTGTTATTTTGATACAAAAATCTGTCTCAGGTACTTCACAGCAGAATACACGCAGCCTGTCCTTTAAGCTAAACCAACATAACTGCGATTCTCTTTTCCAAAGTAACTGCTATGGAATTCTCAAAATAATCATAGAAAATGTGATACTCACAATACCTTAAACCCAAACGAAGCACATTTTAACAAGAATACAATACATTTTATGCTAGAGCTGCCAAAGGAGCTTTATTAACCTATGGTATAGTTCATTTATTTTTAACATACAGAATGATTCCCTTAAAAATGGGGGTAAAACCTTTTTTCCACATTCATTTTTGTTTTTCTAAGCTACATTCTTCTCCCATTACTTTCAAAGCAGTAACTTGCTTATGTATATTGCAATCAAAAACATTCAGTGCTAATAAACGAAGGAGAGCAACTCCTATTCTGCATAGTTCTTTCATCAAATATTCCCATGCTGTTATCTACTCTTGCTAAATATCACGATAAGGTGTTAATTTTCCAGCTAATGTTTCACAGTACAGACCACCATCTGCTCATTCAATGATATGGATTTTTACTTACTTGCTCTTAAACTGACATTTGCCCAATAGCCTAATCTCAGTCTTGGCCTTTCCGCAGAGTATGTCCTCAAAATGTGGCATTTTTACAGTTATGGCTAGAATGATTCATCTAGACCCAGGCTGGTTCTGAAACATTTAAAAAATAGCTGATTTTAAACAGCAATTCTTTCAAAATGAATGAGGTACCTCCAATGAGAATTTACCAGAATGCATTCCTTACAAAACTTTCAGTTGCTCTGGCACATGTGGGTGGAATTTAACAGAGGAAAAAAGAATAGCCCATGCTGACTGGTGAACAATTTACTGCCTTAACATGCCAGGCAACTCAATATGCTAATTTCATTTATTTGGTGGAGAAATCAGACAGCAACAAATTAGATCAGTAATCATTCTTCTCTGCTTGTTAGGCCTTATGAAAAAAAACCTTTATGAGAAGCCAACCTATCTGTCTGGCTTCTGACACTGTTACCAAGAACACAACTCAAAATCGGTACTGGGAAAAAGCCAGCCTTCTGCAGTTTGCTCCTCCTGTAACAACTATACACTCCTTATGCAACATAAATTTGTCTCACTTCTTTCACCCATGATATTAGCACGATGGATCTTCCTTAAAAATCTGTCCCTTACAACTACAAGAAAACTCTTCAACTACTCCTCCCTCCCAGCTTCATTTGATCCTGACCTTTGCCACAGGACATCTATCTTGAACACAAACTCCTCTACTATCACTAAGAAAGCAAATAAGCATACTAAGCAGGTTATCCAAGAATAGTTTGCACAGATAAAAACAGAGGGACACTCAAGAAAAGAAAATACTAGGAGCAGTGACACAGTAAAATTGCAGCGTAAAGAAAAAGGAAATTTATTCTAAATCCTTTATTTTTTAACTGACAGAAGCACTAACTAAAGACCATCACTATTATAGCTTTTAAACCTGAAGGTGTAAACATGCATTGTTATTAATTCAGACCCAAAGTCTGAATTACACTACATCACCTCTGCAAGCAGAAATTGTCATCTTCCACTGCAGACCAGTGTAATCCAGCTCTTTGTTGCTGGAGCAAAGCATCTCTAAGCCCAAGCCCTCAGAGAACACAAAAGTACTGGCTAAATGCCACTGAGGATGCACTGCAGCAGTACAGCAATGTCAGCAGTCCTGCTGACCTAAGGCAACTTTGTTATGTATTGATGTAATAGCTCACAGTAGAGACGTGCAGTATCAGCAAAACCTGCGACAAGTAAGAATTTCAATAAGACACTGCAATTTTCAGGATTTTATGGCTGGTTATGGTCAGTGCAGTCTTGACATAAAGTGCCTATCCGCAGCTTTCAATATAGCTTTTCAGCTGATGGGAAAATCCTGAATGTTGGTAACCACAATGTCTTCCTTTTTTTGCCTTACACAATAACAAGAAGCCTACCTGAACTCAGCTCCATACTTCTACTGAAAATAATATCAGAATTACTTGCAAGTAAGCCTTTTGTGGATCCCTTGCAACTTAAGATATTTTGTGATTTTATCATTCTAAACCACAAATAAAAACTGGCTAACAGGTGTTAGGTTTACACCTGGACTGATTTTAAGGGTCTTTTCCAACTCAAGTGATTATAGGATTCTATGAAAGTAATATACAAATTTGGATATTCTTGATGCTTGTGTTTTAATTCAAGATGCTTAAATCATTGCTAATTACAACCAAACTGGAATGGACTTGCTGGACATCTTACATGGAGTATGCATACATACAGACCATATCTATATATATTCTGTAAAATTACATCTACGTGACTACATGCACTACATACACAGTGAGTAGCTAGTAATTATATTTTTATTAGAATAGTAATGTATTTATGACATATAGCAGCTAATGTATGTATAATCAGTGTAGTCCCCATCTAGAGATGCTGGATACACTCATATTTTCATCACAGGACCACTTATATTCTAACCACATTTCTCCTATAGCTCTGCTGTCCCCAAGTCTCAGGCCCCTCTAAGTCACAAACCTTCTTGCAGTCTGCAGATGAAACACGCTGCTGTTGTGCCACCACCCCCTTGCAGAACCAGAACTCCCTTTCATCACATTGATATATTAAAAACACAACAAATTTACAGAGGGTAATAAACTCAGCTCCTCTGGAGCTCCATCAGCCTTTTCTGCTGCCTGATTCACCGTGCTTGACAATGAACCAGAACCGTACACACAAATCCAGGGAGGCTGCCTTGGTACCTCCAACATTAACGTTCCTCAATGCACACAAAGTTTGGGTTCAGCTGTCTTTCATACCCACATACCATGAGCAGTCCACTTTCAGTCACCATAAACTCAAGTTTTTCTCCTCTCCATCTGACAAACTTTCCAACTCTTCTAACCTGAAGATACTCAAAACCAAAATCTTGTTACCTAACTAGTCCACAGCTTTATACCCACTACCATTTACAACTAAGGTCAAAGCAATTGAACAGTCATCTGTTCATAATGGTGAAAGTAATTCCTCATTAGCAAACATGGCATTTGTAGCTAACACTAATAAATTAAGATTGCCATGCAAAGCTAATATCCAATCCACAGTATCCTGTGACTAAGAAAAAAATATGATCGAAAGCAAATACCATGTTTAATCAAAGCCTATTTCAGCTGTACCTTTGTCACACTTCTTAGACATTCTCCACCCTCGTCTTTACAGAGATTGTTGTAACGATTAACACTGAATTATCCCATGCGAGGAAGAAGGAACCATTTCACTTAAAAAAATGCTTAAGTGAGGTAAGAGAAAAATTACACATCATTTAATTTGTTTTACCAAGTCTTGCTCCAAGCCATTAGCCCTTGAATAGAATCAGTGTATTTCACCTTCTCTCATTTTCTTGTTTTTCCAAAGAAGGACTGATCTCACACATGTCTATGACAACCTCTTTCTAATTTTGTAAAACTGGAGGGGTAGAAGGGTGCTCAAGCTGGCAGGTTTCTTTGAAATGAGGGTCCCTGCCAGATGAGGTTCCAAGTATCACTTTCAACTACATTTCAGTATGAATTGGAGTTTCTGTATTTTTGGCAACTACTTAACAGTATTCACACTCTAAATGTAACTGAGTTTTGAAACCAGCATCCATTCAAGAAAAAGGGGTAAAATAAATACTTCTATCTCACTAAGAGATAGCTTTACATAAATCCACTTCTGCAGCAGAGGTAAGACAGACCAAAATGCAGAGGTATTGCACCCCAGATTGCTGCTGTTACAGGTAACAGGCAGCATGCAGGCATTAGACATACTTGTTTCTCAGTAGTACATCTGAGTAGGATCTCTATTCCCATAACTTTCTACCTTCCCCAAGTATCTGCACAGCAGATACCATTTGTTCCATCTATGAAGAGTCAATCAAGCTAGAAATTGCATGTGGTTTCCATGGAAAAGACCACACAAATCCTTTGGTATTAGCTCAACCTAGCTCATTTTTATCTGATATAAAAATGCAGCCTAACATGGAAGGCTTCTCTTCAAGACTCCCCACCAAACCTCCTGTTTCAGAAGAGAACTCACACAAAGTGAGGTAAACACAGCTCAGTCCCTAAGAAAGATAGTTACAGTTCAGCATATTTAATGTCTTGTTCTCTTAAAGCCACACACTACTACTCTTACAGACAGAAAAATTATGTTCAAAGTGACTACAACATGCCTGTCTGACATAAAAGGTTTCATTCCAAGCATACTACCCAGCAGCTACCCAGGGCAGTAATCCAATTCTTTATGCCAAAACTCACGGATTTGAAAAATGGCCAAGACACCTCATACTCAGAAGTGCATGTCACCATAAAACACAGTTTGTCTAGTCTGGTTTTGTCTCTAATAGAGACCCTTGCTTCTCATGAAAGCCTGGATTCAGAAAGTCATGTCAAGGCAGATAGCATCTGGCTCTGCTCTTTCCCCACATTGGATTGCCTGAGGAAGCACTTACTAGACATACAATACAGAACTTTCATGCCAATAATCTCTGAGGCATTTCAGCCAAATAGTACATACCAGCTTGAATACTGTGACTGTCCTTGTGCTTCTATAGTTTCTTTCTTCTCAGTAATTGGCTGTCTCTGCATATTCCTACACACTCATTCTGCCAGTACTGACAATACGACAGGAGACTAACAAGCTCCAGGCACTGCTTTCTTGGTAGTACTAAAATGAGACCAACACAAGAGTAATCCTGTCAAGAATTATGATAAAGGCCTCTGGAAAGGAGCTCACGGATTTGCATTTCATTCCTCAGGATGCTATGGTCATTTTATCTACTAGATAGAAGATGAAACATGGGTGTATGTGATTTATACTCCTCCACACTGTAATTTTTATGAAATCACACAAGAATGAAAGTGTGAGCAAAATGAGCCCACAGTAGTTTTCAATTTACCACCTAACTTTATGAAAAATATTATTTCTTTCCAGCTTCCTTCTCCCATTAACTCTATATGGATAATGGGCATATCTTGCCTTGAATTAAAACTATTTGGGGAGGAGGCATTTATTTAACATCAATACTTTATACTCACACTCCATCCAGCACTGCTGGATAGGGTGGGGTCCGGCACTGCTTCGCTATGGACACAAAGCAGCAAGAATACTGAAGATGTACACAGGAGCCCTATTTTTCCTTCGTAACTTCCCAAAATAAGTTTCATGCATATGCCACTAGCACCAACTCGTTTTCCCCGACTTCTCTGTATCACCTCTCATCTGCACTCCCGGGCAGGGTTCGTCTTGAACAGCAGATCTCGTGTAACCCGAGGCCGGGTATGCACAGGGAGAACAAGCCCGAGAGGCTGGGCAGGCTCCGGCGGAGCAGATCACCGCTGCCCCGGGCTGCAGCCTCCCGGCGCGCAGGGCACCGCTGCTCCGGGAAGGGCTCCCAGCGGCGGCTGTCGCTCGCTTCCCCTTTCTAGCCCCGGCTCCTCAGGCATCCCCGGGGCGGGGGACAGCCCCTCGCTCCGCCGCACGTCCCCGCCGCTCGGCGCTGTCCCGGCTCCGCAGCGCCCCGCGGCAGGTGCTGCCCCATCCCTCCGAGGGCCCCCCGCCGCCCGGCCCCGGCCCCG
>VWPU01011194.1:0-31863 GCA_013398955.1 Callaeas wilsoni
GGGGGCGGGGAGGAGGCGCCGGTGCGCGGCCGCGGAGCCCGGGGGGGCCGCGCCTCCCCCCGCTCCCTGCCGCACCCGCCCTCGCCGCTGTCCTCCCCACGCGTGTCCGGTGTGTCGCCCTTCGCTCCTTGGGGTTTGGCGTGGGAGATGATGCTGTTTTCGTGGGAGATGCGCCGCAAGGGCGTATTTTGGGGTGTAATTAGCTCTTCATGAATCTTAAAAGAGCTCATATCTCCTGAAATCCCTAAAGAGCTTGTATCTCAATAGATGTCTAAGGTGCATGTGTTAGTGTGACGCGTTATAGCCCACGAACGTTATCTCAAATCCTCAAGACCAGAGCCTTATCCCTTTGTGACACGGAATCATAGAACCATTGGGGTTGGAAAAGATGTTCAAGATCATCAAGTCCAACCCTCAACTGGATGCCACCATGCCTGCTCAACCATACCACAAAGTGCCACAATCTACTCGGGTTTTTTGACATTTCCAGGGATGGTGTCTCCATGACCTCCCTGATGAGCCAGTTTCAATGCTTAACCACTCTTTCAGTAAAGAATCTTATTTTTCTTCTGAAATGTCTATGTGTATCATCAGATATTCCCCCCTTATCCCCATGATTATGGGTTTGCGTATCAAACCATGTTTTTTACTTGTGGATATGGCCAGCTGAAATGTGAACTTACTACTAAACTAATTTCTTTTTTCCTAACCTAATTTTCTAACCAGGATTGCTGTTGTATTTTGGCAAAAGGCTTTGCACGTTTTGACATACAATAGTGTGTGGTTATATCTCAGCTAAGGACCAAATTTAGGACTGAAGTAATAAAAAAAGGTAAAGTGTGTTACATGAATCATGATGTATACGACTTTTGGATTTCATGTACAGAAAATATTTTAGATCTAATTTTTTTTCTTTGTGTATGTCTATTCTGAATGGTCAAGAACATGACTGTGTTGCTTGGCATTCCTTTTGAATAAACATTTCTGCTGAACATTTCTTAAAGGGAAATCCAATATTAAAAGCTGCTCAGCCTAAAAAAATACAAGTAAAAGCTAAAGGCCTTTGCCAGATTCATTATTTTAAAATAATGTCTATATGATGTCAAAAGGAACAAAAATATAATTTCATCTGAACTATTCATGGTAATTGACTGGTAGCTGATTTAATCAAAAAGCTGTTTGGAATTTTGTATCCGTCACTCTCACTAATTACAATCCGCCATCTAAAAGCTTGGTCCAGCTTTGGAGACCAGTTCCAGCTTTGTCCTAGTACTGATGGCAAGATTAGACTTTGTCACATCTCACCACAACACATTTTATGTTTATTTGAATCATGCTACATTTGAGATCATCCCTCAACTTCTTTTCTTTTTCATTTTTTGTGATTTTAATATTTTTGTGAAATGAATTAATCTTTTCTGCAAACCCAACCAGTGCATGTGTCTCCTTCCGTGTGGGTGTAGAGCATGGGCTATCAAAAGATTCTGCCTCCAGTTTCCTGCCTCCTGTGGGTTGTCTGGCCACTGTGTTATAAAAACACACGTTTGTATACCTAGGTCTTAATTGTGCCCAAATTAAGGTAAAGAGGAAAATCATACTGGCTGCAGGATCAGGCTCTCAGTTCTAACTCTCATGTACAATATTAGGCCTCATGATACTGTGAAGAAGGAACATGGAATGTTTTGGAATGTGATCTGAAATACTACCTCTGGCCTGATACATAAAAATTAATACCACTGAATTGACAAACTCCAAGCTTCAGAGTCTGGCAGACAGAAGTCCCAGGTTTTTGGTTTTTTTTTTTAGGGGGGGGGGGGTTGATTTTTTTTTGTTGTTTTTTTTTTGGTTTTGTTTTTTTTCCAGAAAATCTAGAAGAGTGGTGACAGGCAGGTGGGCTGACAAAATAAGTATTTCTCTCTTTTTTTTGGTATGGTTGTCAAATATAGACATGATATCTAAGAAAAGCCAGCATAAAATGGAGGAGAAGAAAAACCGTAACATGGAGGAGAGAACAGACTTCTGAGCTGTAGAATTACAAAGGTAAAGAGACCAGGGCTTTAAAAAAGGGTTGTCACCTAAAATATATTAAAATGTACACATAGGGTATGATTGCACATTACAGAAATTTCTTCTTCAACATCCCCTTATCATTTATAGCATATTGAAATATATAAATTAACATCTAGCTTTAAAGGCAAAACAACTGCTAAAGATTCATTGCAAGATTATGTAGTACATGTAAGTCTCATCACAATTTCATCACAAAATTTATATTATCAAGTCATCTACCCAGTCTCTCACGTTTTTTCCTTTCTTTTTCCCTCCAAGAAGGACATGAGATGGATTCAGATGGAAAGATTGCTATGAGATTTTACTGCTTGTTTAGAGCATATACACATTTTAAAGACCTGTTCATTAAAATTTCCTGGACAAATCTAACCTGTATATTTAATAAGGAAATTATGAAGGAAATGCATAAATATTTAAATAATAATTAATCAGGGAAGCAAACTACCTCAGCCCATGCTGGATAGTAATTTTTACAGCTTGATCTTTGTTACTCAAAACATAGTAGTGCAACTGTTAAAAATGAAGGGAAATCATTAGCATTTCCAGAGGACTAATTCATAAATTTAAACATTGACAGAAGTATTTCTGAAAAGTCTCAGATTAGCACTTTTTCATCTATGTATTGCTCTCCACAAAGTTAAGAGACAGTAATATAATATGATATTCTAACACCAGTTTTCTGTTGAATTATTACTGAATTCCAAGAGTTTCTTCCACACATTAATGGAATGCCCCTTGAACTTTCCTTTTAAGTCAGTATTGAGTCTTCTTTATTATAAAATATATTTTTCTGAACAGAATATTTTAAGCAAGTCAAAACAATAAAAATAAGCCAGTATTTTCTACAAAATTTATTTCTTGCTGGATTAATATCTTTAGAGACAATATGATATTTATATATCAGTAACTGACATTATCATAGAAATAAAGAAAAGGGGTCTGCATATGCCAGAAAGTCCAGGAAAATTTCTCTGATAATCAAGGCCCAAAAGTGCAATATAATAAATAAAATACTGCATTGAACCAGGCAGTATTTTATATAATAATTATGTGGATTATTTAATTGGTATGATTATTGTAGGCAGTCCTCATATCTGCTGAAAGTGCAGTACTTGTCACATATTAAAAAGAAAATATTTGCTTTCAGAAATTTTTGGTATGTATTAATTTCAATAAATTCTTGTTTGTCTAGACATAAGGACTATTCAATAAAGCATGCTTTGTTTGCTTATAAATAGTTCTGATTAACAGTTAAGGAACTTAGCTTTTTATTTAAATATGTGAAAGCACTTGATGTATTTTGGTGAGGTAAAACCTATAGTAGCTGAATACATTTTTTACCAGGTATTTAATATTTTTTGTTCTATTTAACCTGAAAACCATTTTTTCTACTAGACAGTATTTTTGAAGTTACATGAGATTAATTTATTAAAAAATAAGTAAGTCTTATCTATTTACCTTTTGATTAGCTTTATTCAACTTGCTTTTATCTTCTATTTGTCAAAACTTAAAGTCTTCTGATTTTCCCTTCATACATGAAAAAAGCCAGATATTTCTAGGCTGTAAAAAAAAAAATCTAGAACTTTCACGTTTTAATTTTACATTTTTAAGCTATTAATATTTCAGTCCTTATTTAAATACTCAGGAATAGAGTCAACCAGAGAAGTACCACTGCCTAAAACGTTATAGTTCCTCTGATTTCTAACAATTCAGGAAAATTTTACATATTATAGAAGTTCCATTGCCCCCTTATTTTATGAAAACACAGATCAAAACTGTAAAAATATATTTGAATTTATATTTTATCATTTCTTGCCACATTAAAAAAATCACAGGGATAATTTGCATACTTTATTTCTAAGACCCTGCAAGAAACTGAGTAATAAAAGAATGCAAAGATCTGTGGATGTGAGCCAGAGTCACTGTGATGTGCTAGATAGTACATCCTCCAGGATAGCAGCGTTGTCTTTCTATGTGTTTTGACTTATTTTAAAGTCCTTCTAATTAAATGGAAGTCCTGTATTTACTGATTTTTCAGTTGTTCTCTTTCCTTCTTTTCCTTTCACAGAGAAATAAAGCTATGTAGTTCATAATACGTTTTCTCTTTCTTAGGATAAAACTCTGATGTCTTTGATTAAATTTGCGGAGGTTTACAAATGAGGCCTACATAAAGCATGCTGCTTTTAATGTCACATGGAGAAATACAAACATTTCTGCTGCTTTACTGGAATTGCTATTGTAATTCCATGCCCAGTCCTGTGTCCCAGATGAACAGTTTGTCATATTCACAAAAATACTAGGAACTGCTTTTTAGTTATTATATTGGTATTCTGTCTTTGTAAGCAATACTTATTGGAAGCAGGTCTTACATGGAAATTTTTGCTACTTTTCAAATGACCTGACATAATTTACAGATACTTCAAAGTTGAGGCAGCTCTCAGATACAGATGTCACACATTGTACCCAGAGTTTTTACATCTAGCTTTATTTTTTAGATTTACTGAGAAAAGTCTAATCTGTACGTGATTTTTAACAGTAAGCCAAATACATTTGAAATTTGTTAATGTTTAAAGTAAGGCTTTTTACATGTTTATACATGTAATGGTAAGATTGTAGCTTTGCTGGTCGAAACCTGTAAGGAGGATAATATGTTCTATTGTCAAGAAGCATTCACAGTCTGTCACATTAGTGCTAGAGATGTGTGTGGAAGAATAATTATTATAAGCTGACATCCAGGAAATGTAAGTAAAAATAGATAAACCTCAAAGGAAAATTAAGCTGTGTGGCTTAGGTACTACTTGTCTCCAGATGTTTAATGTCACGACACTAAAATGTTATTTAGCATAGCACCTAATTTTGCTATGTAAAATAATTGTGTATTTACATAACAAACAGAAATGTGATTTTCTTAGCTCTGCACTTAGTTTCCTATCAAATCAGATAAAAGCAGAAATACAGAACGTGAGTTATCAGTAATCCTGTATTTAGAGGTACATGACATAACATTTTAAATTCTCTTTATACAGTTCCGCAGTATCAAGAAGCAAAAGCATCTAATTCTGCTAATGTAATAAACAGTTTTTATAAAAAAGTATGTTGTAAAAGATGTAATATTGCAGCAAGAACAAGCACTATGTGGCATCTTTTGCTAGAATTAGAGCTGCTGTTTCATGAAAATGTTTGATTCTGGTCATAAAGCAAGGCTTGCATGCCAGAATGATAGATGCCTTAAAAAAAGCTTTGATAAATAAAGTCCTGCAGACTTTGGCATTCACAGTTCCCTTTTGGCAACAGTGAGGAATGGCTGAGTAATAGTTAGGAAACAGACTTACTTAAGATGGTTTATTGCATCTAAAGTTATTAGGGCTAGATCTGCAGCTAGTGTGAATCAGCATATCTGCCTTCAAATTACTTATATTGCATTGTGTCAGCAGAGAATCTGGCCCATATCCATTATCTAGAGGGAATATCAACTACTACAAAGCATACTTATCTAACCAAAAGCAAACGTAGTGTACGTAGCTCATTGATGTTTCTTGTAACACTTATGTTAACCTTTATAGTGTGATAAAAATCTGGCACAGTTATGTATGGTTGCAAGGGATCTTGCTCTGATAATATCAACAATTATAAATTAGCACTTATTGCTTTTAATGCTGCTTCAAATTACATTGATAAAAGCTTAGCTTGATATTGATGAGAGGACTAGTAATTTAGGATCTTGCTGTTGCTCTAATTAACTTTATTGGGAGCAGAATTAGGCCTCTCCTCTGAAACAGATCTCTCTATCAAAGCAGTATGATGTGGTTAGGGTTTTTTCCTTTTTAAGATTTTTTTCATATTTGTAGTGTATTTTTTGTGTTCTCCTGCTGCACATATTTCATATCTTGTGACAACCCCATTTTACAGTACCACTAAGTTTAGATTCCTGGCTTTTACATATAAACAAACGTGTTATTCAACTCAGTAAAATCACCAAGAATGAATTCAGATGCAGAGGCATCTGCAGAGTTCCAAGTTAAAAGTTCTAGCTGAAATGACTACCCTGTGAGACCCAGAGTAACGTAAGAAACCTTGGTTCATTCTTCCTTTGTTTGGCTCAATTAATGAAAGAGGACATTTACTAGTTATCAGAATTTTGAGCAGTAAACACAGGGACTAAGTAGTATCTCAATTAGTGGATATAATGCTGCAACCATTAAACTTGTTCAGCAGATGCTCCAGCAATAACTTAAAGGCAAATTGAAGCATTGAAGTACATGGAATAGTACACATGCTGAATTGTCTGCATCATTTGCACATCAAGTTTATTTCGGGCTGTGGAAATAGTTTTGCTGTTAAAAATACAGTCGTGGTTTCTGCTCATTTGAAATAGCAAATGACATTATGATCAGTCTGAGAAAACACAGAGGAATGCTTTGGTGACCCTAAATTTATTATACCGGCAACACCACTGAAAACTATGAGTGTCCATGTACTCTCTGTTTCATGCAAGATTTATTTGTTGTGAGAGAAAACCCTGATGGTTGGTTAGTGAATTAGGTCAATAAGCAGTAGGATAGTGATAGGGGAGATTCTATTGCTCTTGGGGATTTAGGCTTCCTAGCACGACATTTAAATCAATAGGAATCATCAGCTACCCTAATCTGCCCGTACCAAATAGCACTGGGCCCAAGGTGGTGGAGAAAAATTGGAAGAGACCCTGGGAAATTGCTTTCTTTTCCTTGAAAAAATTAATGAAATGTATTGTGTAGGTGCTTATAAAGATTTTTATCATCTTTTCTGTATCTGCAATTTTATTAAAAATACAATGAAAATTCTAAAGATAACGCTAATTATAATAATAATTACTTCTTATTTATGCAGTCATAGAATTCAACTATTTTTGCAAATGCATGAGTAACCTGTCAAAATGTAGAGAAGAAAGTGGCACAAGGCGAGAAATTCCAATTACAGTATAAACAAAATGTTAAGATCCTGTCTTGCAGCTGCTGGTATTAGTTAACACAATGCTGATACAGTTAAAATGACGACAGAAAGACAGAGTTAAAATTACAGCTACGTACAGCCAATATGAAGAAATTTAAGGAGCCTCTATTTCGTAGGTAAAGTGAACACTTAATCAGTAATAATTCAAATTGCTGATGATACTAATCAGAACTATACAAGTCCATTGATGATATCAATGATAAATCTGTGTTGTTTTCACATCCTCTATTTTCACTGAGTACACAGGAATTTGAAGTGAATGTATCCTACCATAGGAGCTCTTAGAAATCTGGGAAACAATGTTTTTCTAAAGGCCAATTTATTTTCGTCGTTTCTTAGTAGCAGTCAAATATAATTTTATTTTGGTTAATTTTCTATATAAAATCTTGAATTACATTTGTTATACAGGTGATAACAATTTTAGATAATGTATTATAAACAGTTCATTGCTGAAAAAACCTCTTCCCTCCTCTTGCCTTATGCTTATTATAAAACATAAGTAAACCTTTTCTTTGTTTATATGGTTATATTTATTAAAAGGATCTTTGCAGGCAAGACTGTATCTTAGACCACCTTTCAAAATAAGCATCAGAAGCTCCCTTCAACTCCACTGTATGCTCACCCAGGAACACGTTAACCTTAGAGAGCTACGTCAGCTTGTGGCAGATATTCGCTGACGGCATCATTCTGGCCCTGCCAGCCAGGAAGTCTGCTTGCAGCACCTACATGGGATGTGTGTTTGTTCAGTCAAATGTTGTTGCCATTATACCATTTTTACAGCAATAAAGTTCCATTGAGGCCAATTAGGAACTACTAGAGTGGAGACTGAGCAACAAATTTCAAAATTTGATCCATCATTTCTTGGCTGTCAAACCCTGTGCCCATCTGCTCACATGGCAAGCAGCCCACTTGCAAGTGAGCTGGACCTTTCCTCTAAGAAATGAGTGACAGGGAAGAACAGTTTAGTTGGTCTGCAACAATGTGAACAATTTTTTTTCCTGCAGGAAGTGTGGTCTGGTATCTAGGAGAGCTGGACAGCATTTGCCTTCTTTCACTTAATTATATTTTTTGACATGTACATTGTTAGAAATGGTTAAGTGAGAGAGGAAAGAAAATCAGGAGTTTACTGGTACTGGTTGCTGCCAAAAAGACAGGTTGTACTGGAACAGGTGCTCTGAAAATCTGTGAAAGCCAGCTGAAAGGTGTCAAAATGTGCATAACATGAACCAACAGTTCACAGACATTTTGCGTGAATTTGGTGTTGTATCAGGAAAGTTTAGAAGGAACCCTCAGCAGAGATTATCTGCCTTAGGAACAGCCAGACAGCTTAACAGGCAGACCCTTGTCTGCTCGATCACAGCATGTATGATGCTCTCATGCAGGAGGGAAGACAAAGGAAAGAAAAAAGATTTCCTTCTGTTACACTTATATACTTCATTGCCTAGGAATCGTCAAATCAGGAAAAAAGGTATAATAATCTCTTCCTAGAATATGTTAAGCTGATCATTTAGCCTAAAAATAAAAGTAGATCAACTGAGACTCCGTAAGATGCATTTGGGTGAGAGATTAACTGCAGAGTGTGTGCAGGTAAAAGAAATAGAATGTGTGATCCTTTTTTATCGTACCGGTCAAACTGATGCCTGTGAGCCACACTTGTCCCTTGACCTTGTTAAATGTGGCCCACGTGTTGGAGGGAGTACAAGAAACTTTTCTGACACATTCCCTTCCCATATGTTTTTCCTGCAGTGTGCTACTGTAGATAGTTCTAAAACACATGGGATTACAAGTGGGTTCCCCATGTGCATTTAAAACCTAACAGAGCTACAACAGTCAAAACCACATGGGGATAGAAAAGGAGCATCAGGAAAAAAAAAGCTTTTCGACTATTTGTGTTCATGTTCTTCATGTGCTCAGAGAACACATGAGAGAGCAAGAGCAAGACAAAAAAGACAAGGGAGAGCAAGAGAAGAAAGGAAGAGGAAGAAAGAAGCAGACAGAAGCAAAGCGAAAGGAACAAAGCAAGATGGCATTGAAAAGGAAAAGGAGAAAAGACAAGTGAGAAAGGAGAAGGCATTGCAAGGAAATGACAGGAACTGACAGGGAAAAAAATCATGGAGAAAATCATTTCACTGCTTGAAAGGATTAAACCAAATAAGCTTGCCTGTGCTTTTCATTTCAGCTTTATAGTTTGTGTGTGTGTTTAGTTTTAACAAATGTAAGAAGAGGCATCTTGTGGACATTCCCCCATGTCATCCCTCCTTTCATTTTGTCTCCCAATGTTGCATCTTTGTTTCTGCTTCTGCTTTCTGTCTCATTCCGTCTCTTGCTTACCCCGCCCCTTTTTCTCTTCTCTGCCTCTCACAGGCAATGAATGAGATGTAGCATATCATTGTATCAGCAGGGACAGACTTTTCCTGAACTTGCCTTTAAAATGGAATGCTAGTATGTTGTTATTCTTTCAGCCTTTTTCCCCCCAACAAGAGTCAGTGGAGACAGCCTGAAATCCTCAACAGAAACCTAAGTGAGCATATGGGTGAAATGTGACTTTTGCTCCATGTCAGTCATGGAATATGGTCATAGTCTTGATTTCGAGGAGCTTTACAAGAAGTCAGTGCTGAGAATTTTTTCACTTTCTTGGTTGGTGAAGTCAAAGAGGAACAAGTAAACTATCTCACATCTTCCTCTCTCATGCTTATGGACACACATCTCCATCTGCAGCCTCTCCTCTGGACTTCCCGAGATGCACTACTCTCTGTGCTCCACTTACCCTGTAAGCTGTCATTGGGAAAGACAGTTTCGTGTGTTACACAGCAAATCAAAGTACCCTCACAGAAATACACAAATATTATGTTACCTAAGGTGATACATTTGGTTTAATTTGAATTGGAATAAAAATTAAATAGCTTTGAATCAATTTTTTATTATATTATCATTGGATAGCCTTTTGTCTCATCTCAGAATTTTTTCTTTGATTTGGGGATGAAGATGATGCTGAGATTTGGCATTGCATTTAGATTTATGATTTTTCTCTTTAAAAAAATGGAAGAGTCTTTAAATATGTATGTACTCTGGTTTTGTCCCCACTTTCTTTGGGTCTTACACTCTATTTTTCTATTACTTGTAGTTGACCCTTTTTAGTTATATGCCAGGATCTCAAGGTTTCCAAAGTAAAGCCAGGAACTCAGGACAATGAACAGCTTTCAGGAAACAGTCAACAGCTCTCAGGGTGCAATTCTAAAGGTCATTTGTTATCACATCTGTTCCTGTCAAGGCGTCCTCTCTGAGGCAAAGCCCATCTGAGAGGCTGGAAACCCTGGGAGGTTCTGTGGTAGGATCTTCTCTCTCATGCTGTATGATGAGACTGAAAAGAGTGCATTCATCTGTGGAGTTCTCCCAGTGCCAGGGAAAATTGTCAGAAACCTTTTCGCCTTGGCCTGTTTCACTGTGACCTTCATTTCCCAACCACTGGCCTGACTCTAAGTGCAAAACCCCCCGAGTTAATATTAGGATTTGTCTGATTTCCCCTGGTTCTCTTAAGGCAGAGTAAAACTGGAGACCACCATTTGGCAGAAAGTCCAAGGTTTTTTGAATGTAGCTGTGATGAGTGAGAGTCAGAGCAGAAGGGAAGAATGCTGGGGTTGAATGACTAGCCCAGAATGAATGCTGGGGATGGCTTTGCTAGTGCTGGAACTTCTCAATGCCAAAAGTTATTCACTACATGGAAGTTATGGAGCTGATTAGGCTGGGCGAGTCATGCTGCTCAGGCTTGGAGGTAGAGTCCTGCTTTGTGCTTCCCACCATCCACTCACATCACTAGGATCATTGTGCCACATTGTACTACAAAAATGCCATAAGTATTTTGTACATAGAAGTGAGGACAAGCATGCGTTTTATGGCAGTAATCGAATTATTTAAGATGAGAGATTATCATGATATTGTAGTACTCAAAAAAAAAAAAACAAAAAAAAACAAAACAGAGGCAGAATTTAGAATATCCTGTACTGGACTGTTATCTAGTCCAGTTTTTAAATAATATGTGAATATAGTAAAATACCTGATTAACTTAAGAAGTGTTCTTATATCAGGTAGATAATAAGTGTTTTAAAATGTAAGCACATTCCAGTTCTTGTTCACTTATTCTGTTATTTACAGGACTGTCTTAGACTAATATTATCAGCCAAAGCATCTCCTAGCACAATCTGATAACGCCCTGTTGAGATCTATGTAGGTGTACCATTTATTGGCTAGATTGCTTTAAATAACTAAACTATTGTATGTCTCTGTTCATATTTTGGAAAATAAATTGTTTCTGTAATTTAAAGAAAGTGAAGATATAGCAGCTTAAAGCATAACCCATTTTTAAGCATAAATAAATTCAGACAAATTCTTCACATTCTAAAGTTTCAGTTAATTTTTAATGTCTCTATTGCTCTACGAAGGTAAAAAAGTTAGGTAAAAGTGGTACTTTTTGGTAGAGGGTTTTGTCCTTGTCTACAGTTAAGAGGTATTCCAGAACTGTTCCACATTGTATCGTACGTAGCAGACAGATGATAAAAAATGGTGCATTCTGCATCTGTCACTATTCTGCATCTGTCACTCAAAGAAAATTCCCCTTTCCCTTTTTGGAAAAGTTGCCTAAGGATGATAGGATATGGCTGATAGCAATAATCCATATTTAGGCAACTAGAAGATTGTGACAATATTAGCTAGAGTAAGGGAATGCAGACAAAGTCCAAACATCTGTTATGGTAACTTTAACTTACCCTATTAATTCCAGTTGTTGTGGTGTCGTAACTTACATTCCTACATCATCTTGCCATAAAGGTATACATCTGGCTTTGAAATTCAGTTCTAATTTTAAATTATTTGTTTTACACTTCATGTAATAAAATTAATACTCTGAAACACAGCAGTTGATCTTTTGTGTTGAGCTTGCCTGGATGGGTTTTTGTAGTGAGAGGGCTATGGGGGGGTTTCTTTGAGAAGATGCCAGAAGCTTTCTCCATGCCCAACAGAACAAATGCCAACCAGCTCCAGGACAGACTTGCCACTGGCCAGGGCTGAGCCCATCAGTGATGGTGGCAGAGCCTCTGGGATGACATACTTGAGAAGGGGGAAAGAAGTCCGGGGCAACTTCAGTTGGAGAGAGGAGTGAGACTTGGTGTCTGCAGACACCAAGATCAGTGAAGAAAGAAGGTGGAGGAGGAGCTTCAGGTTTGGGAGCAGAGGTTCCCCGGGAGTCTGTGGTGAAGACTATGGTGGCCCAAGCTGGAGCAGAGATCCACCTGCGGCCCACGGAAAACCCCACGCCCGAGCAGGTGGGTGCCCAAAGGAGGCTGTGACCATATCAGATGCCCACCCTGGAGGAGGCTCCTGGCAGGACCTGTGGCCCTGTGAGAGAGAAGTCCTCTCACAGGTCTCCTGGCGGGTTTGCTGGCAGGACTTGTGAGCCCACGGGGATCCACACTGAAGCAGCCTGTTCCTGAAGGACTGCGCCTTGTGGAAGGGACCCATGCTCTAGATGCTCGGGAAGAACAGCAGCCCATGGGAAAGACTCACACTGGGGAAATTGGTGAAGGGCTGTCTCCCATGGGAGGGACCCCATGCTGGAGCAGGGGAAGAGTGTAAGGAGTTCTCCTCCTGCGGAGGAAGGAGCAGCAAAGAAAACATGATGAACTGACCACAGCCTCCATTCTCTATGCCCCTGTGCTGGGGGGAGGAGGTGGAGAAAATGGGGAGTGAAGTTGAACCTGGGAAGAAGGGAAAGGTGGAGGGAAGGTGTTTTAAGATTCAGGTTTTGTTTTCTCATTACCCTACTCTGACTTGCTTGGTAATAAATTAAACTAATTTCCTCAAGTCAAGTGTGTTTTGCCCATGATGGTAACTGGTGAGTGGTCTCTCCATGTCCTTATCTCAATCCATGAACCTTTTGTTACATTTTCCCTTCCCTGTCCAGCTGAGGAGGAGAATGATAGAGTGGGTGGGCAGCTGGCATCCAGCCAGGGTCAACCCACTACAATCTTTAGACACTAATTGTACAAGTAAGAGACCTTCTACTTGATAGATTGCAAAACGTGTTCCATTTTACCCCTGATTATGAGAATAATTTGATTTGCATCAACACAGCTATTAAATGGTTACAGAGAGATTGATTGTAGTGTTATGAAGGACTTCACAATTAATGGTTTTATGAGAGAGATTCAGAATATAAACAGGTTTCATGACTATTCTTAACTGGAATATCTGAATATGTACCCTTCCATCTCTACAACACTCATCTTGCCATGGAAATTTTTGGCAAAATAGAGGTTTCTTTGATTTTCCAGCCCTTCTTATCACAACACATTGCTGTATTGCCAGGACTATAACAATGAGGACATGGTTGCATAAACCACAGGAGACAAATGCCCGGAATAAAGCACTATAATAAATGAAAAAAAGGTGTAGTTTGTTGTGAGCCTGATCCTGTTACATGATAGATCTCAGTCAGAAGATTTCATTCTGTAAATTTCAGAGAGGATCGGTCCCATGACGTCTGCCAGGAAATGTGGATATTAATTCTGATTCTGCCCTCTTTTACCAGTCACATTACTAATTAGCAGTAAGACATGGTGCTGGTAACTTATAGCTGCTGTGTATCTTGAATATAGGAGCATCTGCAGTGTCTGTGCTTGGGCTGCCAAGTCCCATTGCATGTCCTCTGTTCACTCACTGTGCCTGCTAGAATAACATGTTATGATACTGGACTTCCAAAGAATATATTAACTTCCTGACTCTCTATAGTAATGCCGTACAGCTGGTTCAAATAAACATTCCAAGCCAGTGCATTTTTCATCTTGAAAAAAATAGCAATCCCAAAGAAGTTTTGTATTTATTCAATGCTTACTGTCATTGCCTTTGACACCGAGCACAAAATTAATAGTTAAAAAAATTGGAGTTACTCTCTAGGCCTTTGCATTGATTCACTTTTGTTGTTCTTCATTTATTTTGTTGACCATTCCCGTCAAAAAGAGAGGAAAAACTGCTCATGGCATTAATTTTCTTGAGTTATTGCACTGTTCTGTCTCACTAAAACTTTATTGTGTTTTTTTTATACTTTGAATAAAATGTAACTGTTTTTATCTGAACCAGAATCCATTTAAAGAATTCAGATTGCTCTTGACTTTACCTACCTATTCTGAAATTTCACTGACATTGATACAGAAACTAGGTAATTAATATATCTACATGAAACTTTTGCATACTATTAAAAATATGTTCATCTGTTTCTTTAATGATTCCACTGTCAGGTCATCTATTAAGGCTTTTATCAAAAAAGCTGCTGAAACATTGTGACTAAGAACCGTAGGCAAAGTCATCACGTAAATAATGGAGATTTTGGCTGGATTAGGATTATAGGTTTGGTCATATTTGGTGACACAGTTTTTGTAGTTATATTGTTGTAGATATACTGGCTTTTGGCTTCAGAAAGAGTACACGTGATTAAATAAAGAAAGGTTTTGCTTCAAATATTATTAATCCACAACATACTAATTCCCACCAGGGAAAATCACAGCCTACAGATCTTCTATTTCTATTTCATACTGCCATTTATTAAGTAATTTCCTCAAGAAAATACTTAGATGAGTCAGGTTTTTCAGTTGGTTTCTTGTAATCTAAGCTGTAGTTACGGAAAAATGTATGGATAGAATGATGGTAAATATTGTGCATGTCCATCGTTTTCTGAATTTTGTTTTAATTCTTTGGGCTAATTATGAAGAAGAAATGTATATTTCCAGTAAGTTGTGGAACAATCAGAGTTATTCAAATAGATGTGATACCTAGTCCTAAGGAGTTTTCAAAAGCTGGACATTAGTTTTGATCTCTCATCCAAATGACAGTGATGTAAATGGGAATGTGTCCCTGGTTTCAACGGGAGCAGGAGTAGGTGTTAGTGTTTCATTGCTGTACAACACATGAAGAAGGCAATTGTGTATGCAAGACTTACAGTGGTGTCAGATCTAGATTTTTATATGTTTTGTTACAGTCTGTGAATAACTGGACTGTATGGATATAAATCTGTCTTTGATTAAGATAGATTATTCTAGTGTCTTGTTATAAGATTATTTTACATTAATGGAGTTATCATTGACAAGTACAGAATCATTCTGATTTATAGTACTTTCTGAAAAATGTACACATCTGTGAAAAACGCCAACTTATGTCTAGAATTAAGGGTTAGATGCATGTTCTTTTTATTCTGCCTTTGCATTAAGAAAAACTATTTTGCCTGTTACTGGTTCACATAGTCAACGTAAATTTGCTTTTCTCAGACATCTTTACAAAATTTACAGAAAAGATTTTATGACTGGAAGCAAGAGAGTATTGTAAAACTGCAGTATTAGACAAAGTACATAAGAACATTCTGAACCCCAAAATGCTGTATTAAGGTCACACACATTTTAAATTAGGACTCTCTGTTCTCACTCATAAAGTCTCAAACTTTCAACTTCTGATCTGAAACTTTTGGTGGTTGAATATTGTAACAGTAGCCACTGGAATTAGTCGATACTGAGCCTTGTGCCAAGTGACAGGGTGTATGTAACTGTTCATGACCTGGCCAGGTTCATGTGACTGAAGCGAAGACATTAAGGTTAGCCTGTCACTAGAGCTCCTGCAGGCTGGAACTTTATAATGCAGGTAAAGGTGACTGGGTTTTGAGTTAGTCTATCGATATAAAATACATTTACATAAAGAATATTATTAGATTTAAATAATCTTCCCATTCACGTGGCATCAATCATATTCATAAGCATGAGGAAAGCAAAACATAGCTCAGTCCCACTGGCTTCAAATGTGTGGTTGTTACCAGTGAATGCCTGAGCATTTCTCTTTTATGTTTTCAGCTCAGATTTTTTAAAATTATTTTTGATATTGTTTCTTTGTTGTTTTTCTTTTGTTCTTACTATCTGCAAGACATGTTACATGACAAGCACTGAGCATCTATTTATGTGGAGCATTCTAGGAAATGGAGAGTTATAAATATGTATGTCTGATGATAATATGGAACTCTGACAAAGATACTCCTGCCTGTGTTTTTTGGAATTGACAATATAAAGCTATGGTTTATTGAAATAGTGATAAAAATAACATTCTAAACATGTACTAGTTACCAAAATATTCGAAAATACAAAAATGTTTTTAGTCCCAGGTAGAAAAGGTCCTCTTTGAAATATTTGCAGAAAAATATTCCTGCATCTCTCTGCCCCTCAAGATCCATTTTCTGCAAAGCTCTTTAAGCGTGAGAGAGGATAGAGTTTCGCAACAGTTTATTGCTAGATTTACAATGCTGGCGACAAAGTCATTCTTAAAAAATGGGATAGACTTCTCCCAGGAATTGATCTCTGGTTGGGTTAATGGATTATATGGGCCAGACTATGCCTGTGACTACTCTTTCCCCAGTAACACTGCTGAAAATGCATGTGAGATCCAGTCTTGTAAGAGAGAGCTTCTGGGAGCCGAGCACCACGACCCTCTGGGTAACCTCTCCAATGGAGCAAGAATACATCAGGGTCATACCTATGCCTCTGCAGTGGCACCAGAGCAGCAAGAACAGCCTTCCTAAAGGTGCTGTAAGCCAACTATGTCCCTACATTGGTCTGATTATAGAAAGATTGACCCTTTTGCAATTACTCCTAACTTGTGTAGTTTGAAACAACCATCGTCAAGACTGCTGGTCACCTCATGCAAGGCTGATTGTTCAGCTGCGTGTTTTGATTTTATCGATTAGATTTTATGAGGTTAGCCATTGTCCCTTACATGGCACGTTAGCTGAAATTGGTAGAATGCAAACCTGACATTTTGGAACTCATATTTATACATTATTTTAAATAATTTTCAGAAGACTTCTGCCATGGCAAAAGGCAAAAATAGGCTGAAATGATTTGGTGTGTTAAAATGGGTGGGATTTTTTGTCCCTACTGACTACAGTAAGATCACTGTGTCCCAGAGTCTTTATCATACCAAGTAAGGGATTTATAGGACCTTGCTGCTGTGGGCAGCTTGATCTCACTGCCATTGATACTGGTGGCAAAAATCTCCTTTTTGTTGTTTTTGTCAGACTCAGGATTGGGCTACCCATTGCCTGCAGCATAGAAATTGGGTGGCTCCTCAGAGTCACTGTGGGTGTACAGTGATTTCTCACTCTTTGTCTCAAAGAGCTGCATCGAGCGCTGCTCCACCGCAGTGAAACTAAGAGAGGTCAGCGTGTGAGAAAAGCACACCAAAATCGTACAAATTCACTTCTGAAATTTAAATCCCTTATAAAAGGTGGCACGATTACAGCTGTCAACTCTGGCATGTCTCTTGGGTTGGTCATTGCCTTTGAGGTGACCCTGGCCTTAGATCAGGGGAACTTGCTTTGCGTTACCCGGTGGCGGCCGGGCGGGCTGGGCGTTGCCAGACGGAGCCTGCGGAGAAGAGCGGGAAGGAGCCCTGGTGCCGGGGCACCCCCGGCGTGGCCGAGGGCCGCGGTGTGCTCCGGGGCCGGCGGCAGGCCGGGCTCTCAGGGTGGCCGCTGTGCCCGCCGGGGCGGGCGCTGGTGGGCTCCGCGGGCTGGCCGGGGTGCGGCTCCCCCGAGGGGGGCCCGTGGCCGTGACCACGCGTGTCCAGCGGGGACCGCAGCGACGTGTGCGGGGCTCGGGAGTGCGGGCGGCTCACCTGTACCTTCCTCATTAGCAAAGCACCAAAGTGTGCGAAACCCAAACCCTTCGCAGCCCCTCCGCCTTGGAGGTTGTGTTTGAAAAACAATTACACGAGATGCCACCTAAGGCAAATCGTGTAAAATTAAAAGAAAGGGTAGAGCGATATATCCTCAAATTTCACGTCAGTAGGAAGTTTTAAAATCCTCAGCCTTCCAGAATTCCTGTGGTTCGGTGCTTGGTCACAAGGGGAGAAAGTACAGTAATCCCGCACAGAAATAAATGTGACTGAATCCTGTTTGCTTTCAAATAATTGCATTTACTTACATAAGTTTAACCTCCATTTAAAATGCCATGTATATCTCAGCTAGATTAATGCATGTGAAAAAAATAGCCTCTGTGGGAAGTGCTTTGAGTAAGCAATTTGTTTTGCTTGTAATTAATGGATTCTTACCTAAAGTACAAGTTATAAATAAAAATAAACTAACAGTGAGTGGTAGTTTGCTGCTGTCATTCAAATAGTGGACAGTTGGGTAATTACAGATCATCAAAGAACTGCTGCACTGCTGATTATTATCTTTTAAGAATTCGCCAGCCTTTCATCGTTCAAAAGAAACTTGCATTGAAGTCTTTAAATATATGCTATTAATAAAATAAACCTATTAAGTGGTGTGATGGTTGGTATTTACAGCTCACACAGGGAAACAAGTCACCTTTCCTTTGTTGCTTTGTCTGATAGAGAATACCACGTTGTGAAATTGGCAGCCAAATCTCATTTAGCCACGTGTATCCGTGTCAATACTGGAAGCTTCATTCTGAAAATGTGTAAGCAGCTTGGCTCAGATGAGAGGCTTTGGAGCAGAGTTGGACTGTACCTCTGGAGAAAGTTACTTGATTGTTTGAAAGGCCAGATCCTGAAAATGTCAGAAAATCCATGTGCATGAAACTCATGTGCAAACCTTTGAACTTTGAAACCAAAAATCATCAGTGAGGAAGATGCAGCCATATTTGCATCTGCTCTGAACTAGAAATGCATATAACTTCTATCACATTTTATACATACACTTATGCCATGTGTTGCTAAGATTTTTTATTTGAAAATCCTTATGAGTAATATCTTAATACGTATTTACAGAATTTACTTTTCAAAACTAAGCTAGATGCTAGGCACAGAATTATTTTTCACAGTTGTGACTCTCCATTTATCTAATATCAAAGTGATCAGAATATACATTTCCACTGTAATTTTAGTTAAAAGCTGGACTTAGGATGGAAATGGTGTTACAGATATCCCTTTTCCTCATAGAGGTAAACCCATATTTAATACATTCTAGACTGTGATCCATTTGAAGCATAATATCAAAAAATGTGTTGACGCACACAGTGGTGCTGGAGACAGGGAACTTTCTGTGTTGGGGGAGGAGGGTACACGCAGTGCAGAGCTGGCTGTGCTAGGTCTCCATCAGAAGGGCTGCAGAGCTCTCGGAGCATGTCAGGATTCAGCACTGCTGTGCTCATCTGCCTGAAAGCCCTGCACAGGCAGCAGACTCCTCATCTCCAGCAAGGAGGCATCGCCCACCTTGGCTGACCTACATGGTGTGTCTGCCTGTTTATGTCGTGCTTATATCGGAATAAAAGGGTCACTCCTGCATCTTCCATTCAGAATACTTGAGTATTCATCTTCCATTCAGTAATAGAATCAAGAGATTGGATTACTCATCTCAGTAACATTGCCAGGATGGCGATTGTAAACATCTGTAAACAGAACACTGAAATTATAAATAATATAAAACAAATGCTAAATATTGTTCTCTTTGGTTGCTTTCATTGAGCCAGACTCTAATAATCATTAAGTCATATAAAAAAATATAGAGAGATATGGTTTATATGAAAGGTCAGTTGCAGTCCACAGTTATTTTTGATTCATTGAATTGTTATTAGCAGGCATATCTCTATGTAGCATAATCTCTTGCCCATTTTCAGCAAAACATGCCCAAATTCATCATACATGAAAACAGAGCTGGAGGAAGAGGAAATGAACAATTTTCTAATTTATGCAATTTAAGAGAAATATGGGAGGGTCTTTAATGACCATTAGCTGATGAAATACAAATTATCTGTATCTACCAAGCTGCAAAAGCCTGTTGAAGATGGCAGAAATGCTGCTTTTAAAGGTTTCTGTAGTCTTGTGAAATTAGTTTTGTTATAAATCTGCTTGTGTGTTGTTGAACTGGATACTGTGATTTGTAAAAGAGCATAAATAAAATTTTTATTATTAATATCATAATTCTTTTAGATGTGTTTTAGCTTGATGGTTTTGGCATAATATTTTAACATGCTCTAAAAAATCCTGAGTTAAAAAATGAAAGAATTTCAGAAAATAATCTGTGTTAGGGTTGCTTAAGAATTTATTGGAGAGTGATTTTAACATTACAATTTTGTTGATTATCTTAATAAAAAAAAAAAGATTGAAAATTTCTAGGTGCACTGACAGACTCACGCACACCTGTGGGAGTTTTCTGACGGGTGGGGCTTGGGTGGTTTTTTTGGTTTTGTTGTTGTTTTTTGTTTGTTTGTTGAAATAAACTGCAAGGAAGGAAAAAGGTTAAACCTCTGAGAATCTGGAAATGCCAGTCACATGAATACATGAGAAAAGCAATTGTTAAAGCTCTCTGAGTGTTAGCAGAATTTTCTAAAGCTAGTTAATGTGGTAATGACAAGAGTAGGAAGGGCTATAAGACTTAGAAATATGCTGTACACAATCATGTATTCTTTATATTTTGTATTTACACTTAGGCAGTTAGTTGTGGAAGCTGAACTGATGTACAGTGTGTTAGTAGAGAGTGTGGAAATACAGAAAAAGCTAATGGTGCTACAGTTACAGCTTGGCTGTATGGAAAACTGAAAATGCTGGATTGTGTTCTTTTGAAAAACTGTAACAAGTTGTAATGCTGGATCATTAGGAGTCTCTTCAGTAGCAACTGGGATGTGTTGCAGTGGATGTTTATTAATATACCATTTTTTCATGACGTAGAATTTAAAATATTTACAATAATGATTTGTAGACAGTAAATATTTGCAAAACAAACTTGTGGAAATCTAGAAAGGCTTTTATCTAAGGAAAGGAAAGTGAGAAAAAGGGAAAAATAATAGTTTCAGAGTTTTCAGGCCTAGAAGGTTCCTGGGCAGGTGAAAAGATGAGATTTTACATGTTGTCTGACTATTCTTGGGCTTATTATTAGGGCCTTACATCACAGCCCCAAGGAGAAGGAGGAGGACTTTGGTACTGTCAGAACGTGCTGCTGTGCTATTTCCTTTTCCTGGGAGGGTTATGCTGCGTGTGAGGGACAGCGTTCTGCAGAGCAGTAGAGACGTCTGAAGGGAAGATCCCTTCCCCCGGGGTGGCACAGCTCACTAAATGTTCTGGTCACTTGAGCCAGGGGCATTTTGCCCAAAATGTATTAAACTTTGGAGATGTGACCTCTTCTGTTCTTTTTTTATGAAGTAGCACATGTGATTCTATATTTAGGGGCAATTCTTCATCTTATTCACACTTAGTGAATTGTATGCATGTCAAAAAGGAGAGAATTAGCTTGTGTGTGCTTCTGAAATAATTGTTAGTATAGTCTAATATTTGTTATAATAAAATCCTTCTGAAGTTGCTTATGACAAGGACAATGTCAAAAAAGGATTATAGTTCCTCATAACTCTCTTGCTCTGTCTTACCTTCTCTGGACGACCTTAGCTACATTAAATGTCCAAACAACAACCTTTGTACACTGTATTCATACTTTTAGACATCAATCATGCTTTAATTTTACTTTTTATTTCCTTGGCAGATGATGCTGTAGGGAATTAAGATAAAATGCAATCATCTGTCCAGTTTCTTTCCTATAGCCATATCGTGTATTATGCTCTCAGACCCCACAGTGTTCTGCAGGAGATTATCCAAGAAATGATAAATCCTCAGTAGGAGCCATCAAAACATCATTGCCAGTTTGTAGCCGCCAAGAAGCCCCTCACATCTTTTTCTCCGTTGCTGCATTATTGATTAGCTTGTGAAATACTGAAGCTGTATTGATTGCAAATATTTAGGGATGAAAAGGGAAATATTGTCCTCAAAGGTATTTGCAGTCTTCTCTCCTCTGTTAGAGGTCTTTCTTCCCTTGTATTTCTCTGTCTGTCTTCTACCTATTACGTCCGGGAGGCTGATGTGCTCACCCGAGGGCACGGGGAAGGTGGGCAAAGAGCTGCCTCACCCTGCCGGGGCCGGCAGCCACCGAAACCTGGAAGAGGCAAACGAAGGACAATGCTTACGTCAAGATTTCTTGATTGCTTTCTTACACACATGCATTTTGACAGAAATTATAGGAAGCAAAACCCATTTCCTGTTTGTATATCTTTTCATTATTTTGTGTTTAAAAATTATATTGATGATCCAGGCCATGAGGTCTGAAGCAGTCCTGCCTAAGATAGCACATAACTGCCTGATATTCTAGTCCCATCAGACAACAGAGCTGCTGCAATCCCAGCACATTCTGTCTGGAGACTCATGGGTTCTCCTAATCCAGTTACAGGAACACCGTGCAGACAAGCTAAAATACAAGACCTGAGAAAAATCTTAGCTTGTCAGTCCATTCAAGTGAGAGCTGAAAAGGGACTTTGCAAATGCAGAGCAGTAAAACAAACAAACAAAACAATTCCCTGCAAATTCAGCAAGTTAGTTCTTGCTATCCCTTCTCCAGGAAGTCCCTGCTTAGGAGGGATGTTGGCAGACGCAGGTGGTTTCTGCCTGGTTAGTGTACAGTTAGTTCTCTGCCTGGTACTTAAGCTGAAATCATTAACATGTGTCTTGTGCGTTACCTGAATGAAAGGCGAGTTCATGGGTTATTACTGCCCATTTTTTCTCTCTGCTCCTGCACTTCCCTGTTTCGATTACAAATCCCCCTCCAGGCACAAAGCAAGCTGGACACCTACAGTGCAGCTAAAGAGTTATTTGCTCCCTAGGTGGACACTAATGAATGACTGCAGTGCTGCCCTGAGTGAGGGGGTCCCCACTATTAAAGTTTAATAGAAAGATCTGAGAAACTGGGGGCCAAGAGGAGGAGGAGGAGACAGGAGGCTGTGAGTAACTCTCCAAGTGCCTTCTCTCTTCCTTTGCTGTAGTGGAGATTATACCATCCTTTAGGACAGGAGCAACAGGAGACAGGTCAGTTTTCCTTTTGCCTTCAGTCTCACTGCAAGCTATGAAAGCTGCAAAAATATGGTGGTTCCTTTCCACTGTAAAATCTCTAAAAGCAGCAGGAGTATGGCCTGACTCAAAAATTACCTAATTCAGACTTACTTTTGTCTTTTTGATTTTTTTTATCCTTTCGTTTCCCTCACGCTCCATGTTGTCCTCTTTTATTTCTTCCTAATCTGTCTCTTTTTTCTTTACCATCCCTCCTCTAATCTTCCTCTACCTCATACTTTCCAGGACTTGGGATTAGGATAGGTATATTTAATTTGAGGGCTTAAAGGTGATCAATTTGGGGTTTTTAAAAATTATTCTTTAAATATTCCAGCACCTCTGCATTCCTGTCCATGCTAAGTGATGATAAACTATCATGAAACAGTAGAAATACATTGTCCATTATTTCAACCAATGTAAATATAAACCTCCTCGGTTTTTCTGTCTCCCACTGAATTGGAGGAGACTAATATCTAGTTTTACTTTTACTTTTAGTTTTTGAGGCTCCATTATTCTGAAACTTGTCCATGTCTGGGACCATAAAAAGAAAAAGTGTTTGTTATAATGTATATATAGAGATGTATCCTTTAGTTTCTTTCTGCTGTGTGTTACTAAGAATATTCTGAGGATCTCTCACACAGTATATAAGGAACAAGACGAATCTCTTGTATACCATTCCTATTACATCTTCAAGAAGGAGGTTTTAATTGCAGGTTCAGACCACCAACAGATTTGGTATCCTGAGGTCCTACAGGATGTTGCTCACATTGCAAGGGACAGCTAAGGGACAGCAGTGGAAGAAATTTCCTTGCACTGGAGGTGTTTCAGAGAGTTAGAATTCTGCTGAAGACAACGATAACCATAGGAATTCAAATTTGGTTTCAGGACGGGATATCATAACCTCCCTCCATTTTGGCAATAGAGTTACAGGATTAGAAACCTTTGTTGATATTTTGCTATCTGAAAATATATGTAGCTGGAGAAACCAAAATATATTGGCTTCTCCAAGGTGCTTTGAACCCTCTGTGCCATCTGTCACATAGAGATCTTCTAGAAGTCAATGCAAGAACACTTTGAGCCTGTAAATGCATCCTGAAAAGAGCACTGATACAGGAATTTGATTTATTATTTACTCTTTGAAAAGTGGTGTTGCCAATACAACCTGTCAGCACAGATTTCTTAAGCCTGCAGCCTGGCCAAACATGTTGGATTCCTGTTTGGAAATATCTGGACTGGATCCACAAAGCTTACCCGGGTTTTCCTTTCTCGCTGCCTTTCCTTCAGACATTCTGGCTGAATTATAGCACGTAGGCAGATGTAAACCTGACTGGTGTGATGATGTGCAAAATAACTTAGAACTGGTATTTTCTTTGGTGAGAAAATACCTGGTCAGTCTTTCAAGGAGATATGTTTTCCTCAGCATTGCAAGGCTATGAAATTCATGCTCTTCTCATTCCTTAACAAACTATGGGTTTGGGTCTACTCTAAAATTTGCCCTTTATTTTTTTCCCCAAAATTTAACCTGTTTAAGAAAGCATTTTTATACCATGCTAGTGATCTGATTTACTTGAAGGTAGCACATGCTTTCATATTACTGTGAATACGGCTTCTTTCCTGAACTGAGGCCTATGCTGAGAACTTAAATGTGAATTCTGGACTTCAGAAAATGGTAACACAGGTTGCTGCTTCTGAAAACACCAGCTGGAAATTCCTGTGCTTTTGTGTGTGTTATGTAGAGACAAAATTAAAGTTCAGTTGCATAAGACTCATTCTTATTTTCATAATATTCACTGTTATTTTATGAACTCTTAAGCATTCTTAGTAGGTACAAAAAAGCTGCAAGGATGGGAAAGTTCTCTCTTTCTTACCATGATAATACGAGGTGCTTGAGATAAATAAGTGCTATGTGAGAAGCATCATTATTACTCTTCCCATTTCTTATACCAGTAAAATTTGCTTCTTTTCACTTTAGATTGTGTATGGGGTTCTTTGTTTGCTTTCTTTTTTAGTTTTGGTTAGGTTTGTGTATGTGTATGTAAACTATTGAACTGACTGTCACAATGATTGCACTCTTTTCAGTAGTCACTCAGAACAGATGGATTGCAGGGAATGGCAAAATAAAATTCCCTTTACAGTATGTCAGTTGTGATCTGAAGATCAACTCTGAATGCAGCCTTCTCTGTTTGGTTTGGGCTTTGGTTTTGTTTGGTTTGGTTTTGTTGTTGTTGTGAGGTTTTGGGTTTTGGTGGCTTTTTTCCACTATTGCAGATTGTATTTCAAACTACTGATAATGGCAATGACTGTTCTAATTTTGTCACAAGTCACACTGAAACAACGTTTTGTCTCTCCTGAACATAAGTGAAACTACATGTGTTGTGATCCAGAACCAGGCAGCCTATGCCATTTCCTTCTGGTAAACATGGAGGTTGGGAGTATGGTTGACTTTTATTTTACCCAACAGTCTGCAGTTGACAATAACTCAAGATTTCTGGATTTTCTCACCTAGTCATCTTTTGTGTGACTTGTATCAGAAGACAAGCCAGAGCTAAGTGAACTAGGTAGCTCAGTAAAATACTATTGTTTGGTCTTGTTCTTCACTTTTAGGGTAAGTTGATCAGATTTGGAGGGATGTCCTCTCAGTTATAATACTTTTCTGGTTATATTAACAGACCCAGGAATAGAAATGTTTAGTTGATAAAGTCCTTAAAGAAATATAAGCCATCTTTGTCTCTGGAAAGCAGCAAATTTGTATACAAACAGCTGAAAAAACCCATACAAATGCATTTTATTGGAAGAATAAAAGAACAGAAGTCTTGCAATTGGTCAAGAAAAAACTGTCAATATCTGCTTCTTCCAACCTCTTGAATCCTTCTTCAGAAATAATGTTTTCCATGGTTTGATGCAGCTCCATAAAGAAAAACCTTTTGTCATGGAAATCTTATTCTCTGCCCATAATAACTCTAATAGCAATGTTGAATTGCATTATCTGTCCATTTATCTTAATGTCCCAGTTCTTGTTAGGATTAGAATCCTATGTTTCCGAGGAAAAGAGAAGAAATCTTTAGATGGTAACCTAGAGACTTCTGTTACAAAGTAAGGAATCAGAAATGCATTTGGGCAGAGACTGAGTAGCTGTTACACAATTATTTTGTGACTGAATTTTTGTAGTTTGGGCAGAGTTGTAACTTGAGAGTGACAAATAGCTGACCAAAAATGACGCAGGATAATAAATGAAGTAGGCGCATGTTCTCGTCGGGGGAAAATGGTCCTTTCCCACGTAGAAATTGTAGAAATAGAGTAATTCTGCGATATAAGTGGAAAGAGTCTTTTGTTTTTGCTGTATCCTGTTGAATTGATTTTAGGAGTTGTTTCAGGTGAAAAACTAGATTTAGTTTTTCTGAACAGCAGATGAATATATGGTATGTTTATAAGTCTTGCAAACAACACCAGTATCGCCCTCTGTCCTGAAGTAACTTTCTCTGACATTTAAGAACCAAAGACTTTATACGAAGAAGGTCACAGATGTCATAGCAATGAACATTTCGGCTCACAGATTTAAAAATTAAAAAATCATTATAGAAAACATAAATTATGTTTTATTATATTTTAATATATTAATATGCAATACATTGTTATACATTTATGTTTTTATAAAAATCTAAACCACAATATGATTCATAATTAGTGAATGCAATAATAGTATATAAATTATATACACGAGATATTGCAAAGAACTAAGCACCTCCAGACATAATCCACAAGAAACAACATATCAAGGAACAGAGCTGTCCAGAAATAAAGAACAAAACCGTGATAGGAAGGGTGATTATTCTGAAGTAGCAGCTCTTTCTGGTTTCTGAATGCCTTAAACAGTACTTGGGCTCTTCCTTTCTACTAAAGATACAGTCAGACACCTTCTCCCAAGAGTGGGTAGCGAATTTCTTCCATTTGCAGAGCAGTGATAGATAATGTTGCCCTCTGGTACGACGTCTCACTGCTTAGTGCTTCGACAGTCAGCCAAGTCATCCATGTTCGGATCTTTTGCTGATCTGTGGGTTTCAAGCTTGAAGGGGTAATACTCACAGCTGGGTATGTTCTTTCTATTTTTTTTTTTACCTTGTATGACTTTAAATGACAGACTCTGAGAGTCAGCGAGGAAGAGTGCTGAGAAGAAAGGTGCCAAGTGGCTGTGTAGCCTCACCTACAGCACTCCTCTCACTGTCCCAGGGCATTGAGTAGTCAGCCTTGGATGTCTAACCGTGGGTCAGACAGCTCTGAGTTTAGAGCTTGTGTTCAATACCAGCATAGCAAAGATCCTTTCTAGATCTGGCCTCTAGACACAGAGTTTGAAAACAGCCTACATTCATTAAAACTCGTGTGAATATTCATGTGCATAAAGTAAAACATTTCAGGGCCCAAAATCTACACCCAGTCTGCAGGTCTATGGATCTACAGGTTAGGCCTTTAGTCAGACTGAAATCTTGTTTGTTCCACTAAATACCCGTTGGCTTGTGCATAAAATCACAGGATTTTTTGCTTGTCCTCCTATGCAGAGCAGACAGAAGTGGTCCAGCCTGTGAACTGATTCTTCTGACCCTGAGAAGAGCAGATATCTGGATAGGAAAATATACAGCAGCAGGCATGGTGCCCCAAAAAGTAATCTTTAAAATAATTATTTTAATTACTCTTCAGGGCTTGCATCTTTTCATTCTCTTCCAGGTTTTAAAATATGTGAGTTGGTAAGGTACCAAAAATACACAATAAAAGAAAATTGAGCCATCCTGAGATAATACTGGCATTTATGTAGGTCTTTTCAAAGTATTGGAAAAACTGCAAAGGCTGAGCTGTGATCAGTAAATGATCAGCCTAAAGCTATTCACTGGGGTGAGGAATGAAGTCAAACAGTGTTGATGAGCAAGGTATCCTGCAAAATGTGAGACTTCCTGGTTTCAGCAGTGAGCTGGGACTTCTTGTTCATGGACGGGTGGATACTGGGAGATAACCAGCACTGCTTGGAAAGCAGTCGGTGCCTGTCCTGGTGCTGTGGGTGCCATGTGCTTGCTCGACTCCAAGGGCTTTTAATGGGAAAATGAGCCATCAGGCAGAACTTCAGGGAGACATAGGGACAACATGAAGCGAATGATATTTTAAGAGTTCAAAGAGATTCAAACAGTATCAGTGTGTGAAAGCAAAGGGGAAACATTTGCTCAGGTTTGAATGTGAAACTTTGTACTTGCAGAGCTGTAGGTATAGATTTACCTTACGGTACTCTGGGAAGAAGATTTTGATAAAATAATAAATAGGAACATTGGCTTTTCTTCATGGCTGTTTCCAGTACTTGAAAGTAAATACATTTCACCTACACACATAGAGGACTGCTGCCTGTTTTAGACAGTCTAACCGTTCCTTGCAGTCACTTAAAATTACCTTCTAAATATATTAGCAGGGCAATTTTGCCATGATATTTGGAAATTATATTTTGGTTTGCGTATGTAACTCATCAGTTAGCAGCATCCAAGAAGAAGCAGTTTTAAGTCTGATTCATGAATTTATTCCCTAAAATAAAGAGCATTGCTGGGAACAATGATTTTCGGAATGAGTCTTTCCTATTGGGTAGGAGGAGAAAAGCCGCCGTTTTCGCTGTTTCCTCGGTGGTTTTTGGCGTGCCGCGAGGCTCGCGGTTCAGGATCCCGGGTTCCGTGTGTCCGTGGTGGCCACCAATGGCCAGGGCAGGGGGGAGGCGGCGCGGACGCGGCCGGCGCTGCAGCACTTGAGAAGCAGGGCGGAAGCCGGGCCAGCGGAGTCTCTGTGGCGCAATCGGTTAGCGCGTTCGGCTGTTAACCGAAAGGTTGGTGGTTCGAGCCCACCCAGGGACGGGTTCCCCTTTTGGGCCCGGCGCCGCCCCCGCCGCCGGCCGTCGTTTTGTGCGTGTGCGCCGGGGGAGGATGTGAGATTAGCGCCGGCGGCCGGGCAGGCGCCGCGTGTTGCCGGGCAGGGGGGCCCCCGGCGGGGAGCGCAGCGCGGCGGCCCCAGCTGCGGCGGGGCCCGCCCCGAGCGCTGAGCCCTGAGCCCCGCCGCAGAGCGCCTGCCCTGCACACGGCGCCCCAGCTCCTGCGGGGCCACCCGGCCGTGCCCCGCCGCTCCCGGGCGAGGGGTGCGGGACAACCGAGACCTGCTCCTGCTCGCGGCGATGCGATTGCTGTGAGCGGCGGCCGGCTCTGTCCTGAGGCTGGCGGGGAGCCGAGTGCCCGGGAGTTTCTGCACGCCCTGCTCCCGCAGCGGGAGGTGCGAAGGAAAATACGGTGTTCGAGCTGCTCCGGGATAACGAGCGATGCTGCCGGGCGATTGGGGCTCGCTCCGGGAGACGCTCACGGCACTCGAGCGATCGCCAGCGGACAGCCCGGGTGGGAGCCGAGACTCGGGGACAAACGCCGCTTGCGAGGAGGATTTATTGTGATCACTGCCGAGTGCGAGTGCGACCGGCGCTCCGCGGCGCGGTGTGAACGCGCAGACCGGCGGCCCCGTCTCTCCGCGGCGGACGAAGCCCGCGCAGCCGGGTGAAGCGAGGCGGGGGCACGGGAGCCTGGCGGCAGAGCCGGCTGCGGGGCTGCCGCCTCGTCCCGGGGCCCGGCGGGCAGGACCGAGACACCGCGGTGCCCTGCGGGTCCCTCTCCGCCCGAGGCGGGAAGTGTTCCAGGCCCGTTCCCTGCTGGCAGGCGGCGCGGCCGCTCCGGGCTCGCCCTGCCCGCACGAAGCCGCTTTGCATAAATGAATGTTAAAAGCAATTACGCTGGGAGCTTCGCCTAAACGTGTCAATTAGAAGTTGGCACCTTCGCCGTATCCGAGCTCGAGAGTCGATTCCAACGAGCTCTCCGGTCGCGTGAAATCGGCTGCCTTCCAGCCCGACCTCTGCCAGCTCTGAGAGGATCTATTTACAGTTTAGAGAAAACAGGATCCGTATTAAAAATGCCCCTTCCCCATCGAAGCTGTATTTCACAGATCTTTCTGTTCAACCCGCCTGGTTTGAATAAGGGATACAACCCTCTTAAAGGTCAGGCTGTGCCATTGATTTACCATCGATGACAAGATACGGCCCTCGCTAGCCAAGATAGCAGAGAAGAGACATGTATTTAGAAACACCGAAAAATCTTTTGAAAGTAGTAAACCTTAAATCGTTGATGCGACGGTGTATTTTTTCTCCTATCATCCACATATTTTTCATTTCGGTAAAACATTTTGAAAAACTGGCAGCCGTGTGCTGAGCATCAGGGGAGGTGTAGCTCTTGGCAGGACCCACCTATCACCGTTAGCCACACTTAAGCCGTAAATATTTCCTGCTGATAGGAAGAATTTTATTTTAACTAAAGTAGTTCAGGTAAATTCCCTCCTCGATATTTCCACGCTGTTTGCAGTGCAGGATGGATTCAGCCCGGTGGCACTGCATCCACTGCAGCCAGCAAAGTCTCGCAGGGGATGAAATCTGAAAATCTGCATTTGCTTGGACCGTCGCGCTAGCAGGCAGGCATCAAGAGCTTACAGGAACCACCACCATCAAAAAATTGATCATGTCAGTGTGAAGCAGCAGTGGCTGGAAAACCAGTAACAATTTAGAAAGTAAAATTAGCTGATAGTTCATGAGGAAAGACAGGCTCCCATAAAGCAAGTCTTGCTCTCCTTAGCAAGTCACGGATGCGTTTTATAGGGGTGGTTATTGCTGACCACGGAGTTTGTTAACGCTCATTCCAGTTGCAACACGTCGCTGTGCAAACGTGCACCGTCAAACCTGTTAAAATCGGTGCGGGGTGTGAGCATCCACACCGCGATCCTGCGACACGTGTGCAGGAGGAGGCTCATCATGGGCTCGGTAATACAAAGCGACGTTTAGGCAGTGCTTGATAAACTCATTTTGTAGAAGTGGAAAGCTCGTGCATGGGAAGTGCCTCATCCCATCTGCTCATTAGCTAATTACAATTAAGGTTGTGGAGAACGGGAAACCCGATACATTTTTGGGTCTAGTCAGGGAATCGAAGCTTTCTTTGTATGAAGTAAAATTTTTTCAGAAGTCAGTGAAGCTTTCAGTTCTCAACCATGGAAAAAGCTTCTCGTGGCTGTGTAATGTACCCAGACAAACCAGCCGGTTCTTGCCTTAATCCATTTATCTATATGGAGCCTGGGATAAACGCTGTTGTAAATGTAATGGGGACTGAGTCGTGTGATGCTTTTGGGGAAAAAGACCTGACATATTCAAAGTGACCTCTTAACCAACACCGAGATAAATTCCAGAGTAAATATTTCCAACCGATATTCCAAGCAATTTCTAAGGCAGCTGGGGAAGACTCGCCGTCGAGACGTTCGGGAGAACCCAGAACCAGCGGACCGCCAGTTGTGTCAACCTGGCATCACCAGCGCCTGGATAAACCCCAGCAACCCGCAACGCGACGCGGCTCTTTGTTCGCGCGGCGATGGGACGGAGACGCGGGGCTGGGGGCGGCCGGTGGCTGGGTCTGGGGACAGAGGGGACAGCTCTGCCGCGGTCCCCCGCCTCGGGCAGCGCCCGGGGACTCCGCACTCGGCGGAAGGGGAGCCGCCGCCGGCAGCCCGTGGCCCGGCCCTGCGGGATGGGTCACTCGCGGAAGCCGGCGCTCCCCGCCGGTGAGGATCCCGGTCCCCTCCCCGCCGCGTCCAGCGGAGCCCTGGGGGATGGGGAGGACACGGCTGCCCGCACTGCTGGAGCCCCCCTGCCCGAGGCGACCCCCGCCGCTGCTCGGGACACTCACAAACACGGGGACACGCGGGGACAAAAGAATACCCTTCCCTCGCCACGGGAAGCCCCACGGGAGAGGTGGGCTGTGCGTGGGAGCCGAGGGGGATCCGCGCCGCCCCCGCCCCTCGCCG